>OMOT01025716.1:10822-21567 GCA_900312575.1 Acanthochaenus luetkenii | reverse complement strand
AGAGAAGTCTTCCTCCCAAACACTCTCCACCTTTCTCTACTTCAGCAGCTACTCGCCGACCTCCTGACCTTCCTCTTTCTCCTCTTTTAACCCTCTGCAACTCTCTTATTATTCTACCCTCTCTCTCTCCCCCCTCTCTTCCTCCTCTCTTTCTCCCTCTACCCCCTTCCCTCTTTACCATGCTCCCTTCCCTACCTCTCTTTCCTTCCCTCCCTTTCCTCTCTCAGCCCTTCTAGTCCTCTATCTCCCCACTTTCTCTCTTACTCCGTCCAGCTCTCTCGCTCTACCCAATCCCCTCTCTCTCTCCTCTCTGTACCCCTCCTTCCCTCTTTCTCTCCCTCCCTAGCACTCTCCATCCTGAGGTAACACATCCCAGGCCACCGGCGCCGTCTCCGGGGAACGAAGCACCTAATGGAAACCTGGCGTCTGGCCACATACTGTAAATACCGAACAATTTATGGACAGCGCCGAGCGAGAGAGAGAGGAAGGGAGGGATGGAGGGGAGGGAGGGTGATGAAGGGAAAGAGGAGTGTTGTAGAGATGAGGAGATCGGCTGGAAGGAGGCGAGGGAACTAGAACGCCCATTCTGAAAGGCAAAGAGGAATGAAATGAAAAGAGCAGAGAGATAAAGGCTGATAGACAGAGGTCAGGTGGCGAGAAAGAAGAGAGAAAGAGGGGCAGAGATGGGAGAGAGGAAGAGAGATGAAAACAGAGATGGAAAGAGATAGAGAGGAGGATTTGATAGAAGTTGGGCTTTGTGGCGGTGACCAGCAAGCGTTTGACGGATGGCTAAATTCAACGTGAACCTAAACAAGCACACAAAACGTAATATTATGCCATGGCAAAAATGAATATCAAATTAGCTTTGGAAACAGATTTGAACCGATATCAGGAAGATATTTCATTTCAACACTATATTTACACAGGCTTTCAATGTTGCTGCAGGCCATCGTATCATTATCTAAATGACTAAAATCGTTCAAATAGCACCTGCAAATGTGCGAGATGGGTGGCATTTGCCACACAGGACATTATAATAAATACAACTGTTTCGACAATCGCAAGAAAGTATCTGAAAGTTAATTCAATACATTTTCCTGTGATTTGCGATGTGGCGTCTTACCCAACATTATCTGAATTGTCTTAATGTAGTAATCCCCACCATCTGGCGCCCCACGTCAATCAAAACACACGCTGAGAATTACTTGCCAGTACTCTTTGACCCAGGTTTGGTGCTGTTAAAGGCCTCAAGCCCCGAACTTTACGGACAACCTCCTCCTACTGAGCACAAATCAATCACCCGACTCTCAGGTATTCTATTTCCGCCAAGGAAGCAGATGTGCAGCATCACAACTCACTCTCATCTTCCCCCCTTTCTTTTCATTTTCTTTGTGAAGTTTCTGCAGACAAAATGGAGGCATTGGAAAAAATAACAATAAAAACTAAAATAGCATTAATTGCGAGGTGCTTTTTGTCACGAATGAGGCAGCTGTGGAATTAGAGGGCAATGTTTTGACTCACACCTCGCCGTGTTGTGTTTTTTTCACCCCCCGTTCCCTCCCTTCCTTTTTGCACGAGACCCAGTTATTATCTTTTACTGTTGTTTTCTGAACTTTACAAGGGGCCTCTCAGGCTCTGGCCCTTTGATGGGTTGAGAGGAGGGTGTGGGGGGACTTCTCACACAAAAACTCTAGACAGAGACGAGGAGGAAGTTTAAGAAGAGGAATAACTGGCTTGCTACACAGCTGTCAGATCAAAATATTAAAGCCAGACTGCATGGTGGAAGATGAGTATTTAAAACAAAGATGGTGGGTAAATGTCCCAAAGAGGAAGAATCGCCTTGCACAAAATAAACAAAAGATTAAGCATGAACTTTCAAGCTATTTACATGTAAATATAATGTAAATCGATGGGCATTATTTGTCTAGAACTGTGATTTGAGAAGGTTCCCGAGGAACTTGAGGCGTGTGCTCCTCCGGCACCACTGGAAGTTTCTTATATAAAGTGGATTAGAAACAAATGTTTGCACTCATGTGGATATAATCAAGTCCGGGACTCTGCGGCTGGCCTTTCAGCTGAGCTGCGCTAGGGGGATAAAAAAAATAATAAATCCAAAACTCGAACTCCCTCTTCTCTCTTTTTTCCAGGAACTGGCCGCAAGGACTGAACGTCTCTGGGTGAGCTCAGTGCAGCGTGCTGGGGGAGATAGGAAGGACGTTTCTTTTTCTCGCTCTCTTTTTTTTTGGGTTGCTGGCAGGAACCACGGCGACCCGATCTGCTTTCAATTACCGGTGGAGGATGATGTTAGGCCTCTTCCTGTCCGTTATGTCTTGCACATGCAAACTCCAAAACATCCTGGAGTCTCACCGCTGTCCTCTCATCCCTCCTTCCCTGCCTCCCTGCCTCCCCTCCCTCGCGCTCCCTATCCGTTGAGAGCAAAGTGATTCATCTCGGTTTTAGAACAGGGTAAAATGGCCACGGGGTCATTTCCACTCTTCCTCAGCCTGACCCCCATCCTTTAAGTGGTGGTGATTCAGTGGTCAGTGGTCCAGAGAGTAGTTAAGGGATTTGTGGATGTGCATTAGGGGGATAAGGGAGGCATGGCTTCCATAACAGATGAGAGCTGTTGTTGATGAGCATTTATTTGAGGTTTTTTGTGCGGAGTGAAGTGGTGACGTTGTTTGGTTTATCTTTTGTGCTTTAAACGAGGCAAAGATTGCATGATGCAAAACTCCTCACTTCCTCTTCGTCTCCTTCTTTGCAGGGCCACTGCAAGGTTAAATGCAACTGAGACACAACTATTGGTAATTACAAACATATATTGTAGATTCTAACTCTAGATTGTGTCATTATGGATGATGCTTATTCTATGACATGTGATGCCCAATTCCAATTGACATGACCAATATTTGTCACTTATGATGTTCAAACGTGCAATTTGTTTGAATAGCTGGCTCAAAAGCCCATATTCATCTTTTAGCAAGCTGCATTTAGGAAATGTGTTAGGAAATTGCGGTTATTATTCCATCAGAGGTAATTAGCTCTACCAGCAGCCAAGCCTGATAATAAACAACTGTCTGACTGAAAAAAGAACATCCTCACTTTTCAGGGCCTGGAAAACGTACTTTTCTATAGATTTCCATAACTGCAGCAACCCATTCAGACATACCTTGGGGACATCGATGGCAACTTCCCTCATGGCGCTGGGCTTCACTACAGACATGGCCCACTGGAGGTCCTGCAGAGTGACCATTACCCTCCCCATCAGCTGCTGGTCCGACGGCTGGTGGCAACCACCCAGAGCTCGCCTCAATGCATGCAAACCTGCACAGAGAGGGTTTACATCAATATAAATATTTCACTTATAACCATCATCACAGGAACAGAGAAGAAGAAGAAGAAGAACAAGAAGACTACAGCTTTAAGGGACCAAAAACTAATTATCAGTCAAATGCAAGTTTAAAACAACGTGTTTTCAGTCGTTTTTTAAAAGAGGATACAGGCTTAGATATTATAATAGTAACAGTGAACATTTAGGATGATTTGTGATATCTACAGGGATAAAGGAAGGAATATGAAACTGGTGTTTGTTTGCTTAACAAGTAATGCTAGTGTCGTTGTGGCTTGAGGGTTTTGATTCCAAACCCACATTCACCCAGTCCAACTTTTTACTCAAAACATTCAGGCTTGTACACGCTGGGATGATACATGTCTAACAAATGCAAATCTCAAAATGAACACTAACTCCCCTTTTGACGTCGAAAACGCTTGGGCTTGCATTATTGGGGAGAAAAGAGAGTCGGCCGAAAGGAAGGGAACTGTAATTGAAGCGCTTACGGTTTGAATGCCCTCGGCTACAGCGGCTACAGCCTCAGAACAAAAAGGAAGAGTTGAGAAGACAAAACAAACACCAAGGTGTCAATATCGAGGATGAGCCGGTGTTTCATTCACCTCGCAAAACGGGTCACAGAGGGTTGATCCGAAGGGGAAAAGGTCTGGGCGCGGTTAGCACTCCGAAAAGCTGAGGTGATGAGTGAGTTTGATTAGCACACATAGGCCATGCTGTAAGAACACAAAGCATCATTCTAAAACGGGAGTGAGAAAACTACTTCCTGTTCACACAGTTACACTCCCTGACACCTGGGATCTGCACAATAAAGCAAGTCTTCTATTGTCGGACAATGAGCTGTTAGGGTCAAGTGCCTTGCTCAAGGGCAGCTAAACAACAGTTGTTGAGGGAAAGGAGATCATTACACATTTCCTTCCCCCTTCCAGATTTTCCCAGTCGGTAAGGGGATTCAAACCAATGACCTTCCTGTCATAGGGATTCTGTTTTGTTATCAATGTCAGGGAGGGAAATGAAGATTGATTAAGGACTTCTCTCTGGAGCGTGTCTCCAGGGACAGTGCCTTCTTGGAACTTTGTGTTCGATTTGTGTGTTTTGCTTTGGGAGCAATGAGGGATAAAACATTGTTAACAGTGTCTGTCTCAAAGTGCGCAACAATCTGTTTATCATCATAAATTGATGGTTCTTTCAAAAAGGTGGCGAGCAATTTTCATCAAGGAGAGTGGTGACTCAACATACAAAATGCTGGCCAGGTGATTGGCGCGAAGGACGACATGACAAATGAACAAAGCCATGCCTGGGAAAGACCAACTGAAGTTAAAACGTTGCAGAGAGCATCAATCAAGTGCGCAGGGGATCGGTTTTCTCCTTCAGCTTGTAATTTCCCCCATTTCACATTACCTCCAATTACAGAAAAAAAACAAGGGTGTAGTGGGCAGGTCTGTTTGCAATATTGCATGCAGTCAATACCAAATAGGGGGGAAAGAATGTGTGAAAAAGACCAAAAAAGCGGCGCTACGACGAAGCTCAAAACCCCACGTGTGCATCAGCTTGTGGCCAGCTGTGTAGATTTAACCGGTGCAGGTGGGAGGACAGGTCTTCTACAACTGAATTACACGCTGAATGAGGACAATGATTACTAGTTACAAAACCAACCCACAACCATGTTCCCATCCTCGGAGTTGGGTAACAGTCTATTAGCCATAGACCCTTCCCAGTGCACATGTGCACACATCACACACACATCACACACATAAACTCTTGGCTTCCTCTTCTGAGTTGAAGGGGGAAGAAAAGGGGGGAGTCAGGGCGGGAGTTGGGGTGGCGAGGCTGGAGGGGAACGGACGTGGGCCAGGGCTGGGGGCCAGAGAGCAGACGAGAGGGGATTTACGATCAGACAAGACTGCATCCTGTTTATATTTTCCTGGACCTGTCCGACCAAGCGAGGGACAGAAGGAGAAGAGTAAGAGAATGAGAAGCACAATTGATGCAAGTGGGTTTGTCTTCCGTGAGCACGCCAGGCCAAGGTCAATGTGTTCCCCAGTCCCAGTTCCCTGGTGTATGATCTCTCTATGTCTCTCTCTCTCTCCCTATCTCTGTCCACCAATCCTCCCGCTCTCTCTCAACCCCCAGAGGTCTAAACATCTCATCCATCCATCTGGCTCCTGCTCGAGCTCTTCTTCTGCATTAATGCTTCAGACCGACGCTGCTCAGATATGCACAAAAACATCTGGTCAAAGTGGAAGGGACAAGGCAGGACAGGACAGGATGTGGAAGGAGGCTGAGGGGAGGAGGGAGATGGGGAGCACCAGCCACAACACCATATGCACTAACCCAATACCCTCAGCTCCTCCTGTGAAAGCGGAGGACACAACCTCCGTCATTGCTAGAATAAGATGGGACAAGGCAGAAAAAAAAGTCTGCTTGTGAAACTGCTGTGGCTCCACAACACTTTAAAAGATAAAAGACGTTTTGTGCACACTTGAAGAAGACCCACAAGGGCAAAAACGTTTCTTCAATGCAGTTTTTTTAGCAACAGGCAAATTAAATATGTTTTGGATAATATAGTGCCGCATATTCTACATTTCTGCAGCGGTTGCTTTCTACTCAACCCAGAACATGAAGCCTGGTGTGCAAATAACTACTTTCATTGTGGGAAATATGTGCCCAGCATTAGTGTAAAGGGCCTAGTCAAGCATGGCGGCATGCAAGCCCTGAGGACTGAACAGCGAAGCTGATAAAATGTTTAATAAATGTTTCACCCAGAATCATCTGAGACAGTCTGCAGTAGTGTGTTGCCAGGAGTAATGTCAAGCCTCGCAAAGAAATAGCCTGACCAGAGGGGAAATGGGGTTCATACGCCGCAGAGCTCTGAAACCAGCATGGACGCCCAGAGGGCGGCGGAAACTCCATTCAATGATGTGACTTTAACATTTAGCTTTAGGGATTCTCTCTCTCCTGACTGCTCTTGGCTGACTCTGAGCACACATTTGGTTTAGTTATGAAAACATCTGATGGGAAGGGAGGAAGAAGAAGAAAAAAAAGGGCAACACAACACAATTTAATCTGAACCTTATGGTGGACTCTTTTTTTTTCTTTCTTTCTTTCATTCCTTCTTTCCAGAATGTTTCAAATTCGCGATCTAGTGGGAATTGAGAATAAGGGGCCTCTAAATGTACAAGAATGCACATTTGCAAAACATCACACACCAGGACACAAACTAGGTATGGAAGAGAGGGGGGAAACTCATTTAACAGAGATGACATTGACCCGGGAGACGAGAGGAGATTATAATAGTTATTCATGGTCTTTCAACATGGATGGTCCTAAATACATGGGTCCAAAACAGACCTTCCCCCAAATCAAGGCCTCCTCTTCAGGGGTCACCTCCGCTGACCCTCGCACCAAATTGGCCCTCGGTATTGAAAAGAACCAAACCCCACAATACAAAACATTATCCTCACAGATACTTCAACTTGTGATGACACCACGTGTAACGATGGACTTTGAAGCGGCTGCCATCAGCAAAATCACGACTTCTCGTAACTGTTTGGGGGGAAAAAACGAATGTGCTCGAGCACTTTTGAGCATGAAAGCGATCTCCGTTTTGTGAAGACAGTAGACGTTACTGCAACCAGCATTTACTTCAACAATACGTTTAAAGGGGCATTAAGTAATCTACATCGGGAGGTTTTTGGCACAGCTTACCGTGGCCTGTTAGTTGACACAATTCATAAAGTCCTATTTCCACAAGAGAGACGACTAAGCTAGTTGCTTTGTCATTTGTAGCCAAAGAGGGAACGAAGCTTTTTAGCCTTCGTGGCTTAAATGTCTTGTGATGTCAGTGGCGCACTCGCTAGTAGAACCGTCCTCCATCGATGAGCGGTTGAAAATGTGTGATCTCAAGAACACCCCAAAATGGAAGATGTCTCCGAACCCCTCACAGATATGTTATGGTCGTTTTGTGCTATGTGATGAATCTCACTTAGTACACCTTTAATCCACATTTTATTCATGAACAAAATAAGAAGAATGCAACCGCACAGAGATTTGCCTCTTCACTTCAAGTTTGCGGAGGTTCAAAGGTCCAATGGAAGACTTCTAAAAGGGGAAACGTCATTGTCAGAGACAGCAGCTCATCAGGCACAGAGTGGAGGAAGGTGTGTCAAAAGGAGTCCATCTGCACTTCAACAGCACATTCCAGGTTTGGAGAGGGAAGAGCCAAGATTGTGTCGCGTTGCACTGAACGCCCCCGAGCGCCACGGCTTCCCAGCGACGACGTCCTCAGATGAATTGTGAAATACTTTTGCCATTACACCATAAAAAAAAAGAAAAGAAAACAGGAACGTTTTCATTACTCGCCGGGGCTTCCGGAACATTCTCTGCACCTGTATTTACAATACCCAACATCTGTTCCCGGAGCTGAAACACAGCAATAATATGTGCTCTTTATGTGCACTCACACACACACAGATGTCAAAGACAAATCCACGTGTACACACGCGCACGCACACAGCTGTCACGGAGTGCCGGGGTTAAAGAGTATAAGGCCAACATTTCCGGATTTTATAAACAGAGGCCCCAAATAAACTTCACATGCTGATCCCACTGATATTTATGTGACCTGTCCTGAAATTCCTGAAGTGTCTTTAAAAGGACAGAGGAGTTGGGAAAAGCGCTTTATATGGGAAGGCTGCCGCCGTAAACATCACGGACCAGTTAGGACTGTTTGGCTTATTCACGTCTTCCACTGCAGAATTTATGTCAAACACACAAACCTCTGCTCATTTTCGCCGCCATTTCTCCTGCTCATTCCTAGACAATAAGAGTAATCTCGATTCCTCGTTTCCTGGACAAGTCAGCCGGGAAGATCAATAGTTTGGTTAAAATACGCTCGAGTACAGAATATTTAGGTTTGGGGGATTTTCACTGAGCGTGTTAGCCAAATCACTTTACACATTTACCAAGTAAATCATTTAGCTCGTTTAGTCTAAGCTGGGGAAATGGATGTAAAATATCTAGCCTGATCTTTGCCGTCAAATAACAGGCTAACCAAAAAGCTTCCAGTTGACATTGTGCAGAGTTATGCGTTTATTATTCCACATAATCAATTTTACTAGCCCTTTTTGTTCCGGTGGTCTTCCCCTCTTTAGCAAGGCTTGTAAACAGTGTGTCCGGATGTGGCACAAACCAAACAAGCGTGCACATGCAGACGCACAACCACACGCATATACACACACAAACACAATTTACACTGTTTAGACTGTGGAAATGAGTCATCTGCTAGCACCGGGATCAGTTGAACACCAACAGGACGACACAGAGACGCCCAGAGTCTGTGAGACTCCATCAGACCACATGATAGGCTCCAATACCACACAAAACACCTCCAGGGATTCATTATGAAAAGGTGTTTTGTAATCCGGGCTGAACTGGGAACAGGGTCAATGTAAAGTTTGGGGAAATAAGATCGGAAGAAATCAACACCTACATGATTATATCAGAGAAAAACCTTCAGAGGGATCTTGTGCGAAAGTACATAAAGGAGTAAACTCCCTCCACACACACACACCATGGACTGGTTGTCAGAACCAGCATCACTTAATTTGCTATTTACAATATAATTTTTTTACTGTGACTAAGCCAATCCAGCAGATCAGCCTAATGTTCACATAAGTATCAGTCAAACTGTAAGAAACGATGATGAAAGCCATGTCCACTTCAGCCACGGTGATTGAGACAGCAAAATGAGTTTGACCCATAAGTACAGAGACTGAAGTAGGGATCTGGTTTACTTGTTGCACGGAGGTTGTGTGCTGAACGTACAAAATCCTGACCAGGTGACGGATACAAAAGGTGGGATGATGCAACAGAGAAAAATTTACTTTACATGCAAAATGTTATATCTGAATAAACCACTAAAGGAGCGTGAATCTTGTAGGTGGGCGGCCTTTTTCCATCTCACTGATTTGTTTTGTGAATTCAAATCAATGTCTTTAAATTGAAGGTAGTCTAAGCTGACATTAGGTTCAATGCTTGAGATCGTTTACTTCCCCAGCAATACAGCATTCGGCCACTGGAGGTCCTCACGTACGGCTACCGCAATGCAGCTTTAGTGGACCTTTTGTACAGTTTTGAGATACTTTATTTATTTTCTCCACTGCAAACACAGTTTCTGTTAGTTACCTTTATCTACAAATGTTTTGCATACAAAGGTGATCAGTTCACACAAATGACGCCTTCTTTAACTTCAAGTCAGCCATCATCTAGAGACACTTTAATCTTTGTTGATAGCAGTTATGGACTTATTATGGCCCTTTACACCTGTAAAGAGATTTTTCTCTAAGATAATCAACATGTCGTCTGCTATTTTGAATGTGAGTACACCACAATATCCTGTAGTATGTCTTCTGGGTAATAAAATTGACAGCATTCAGTCACAAACTGTGTATCCCATTAACACACTTGCTGTCATGTTAGTCAAACATATAATAATGATGAACTTTGACTTTACTAATGGTGAACTGGACTTTGGGTCATTATCAGATCTCACCTGAACACTAGTCTCAATGTTACATTTGTAATTATGTGTTTCATAGCAAACAAACACAAAGACTTATTATAAGAATACATACGTAAGTAACGAACCGGTGTGCTTCTACCAACACCACAGTCAGGCCAACTTGATGAACTGTTAGGAGTGCCTACTTTATAGTGAGTTAAATTCCCATTTTGTCTGGAGGTTTAAACATTCTTCTCTTCATTAAGGGATCATAGTGTTTAACCTGGATTCCCTTGGTCAGTGCATAAGATGGAAAGAGCAGGTTTTCCCAATAGTTGGTGCACTCAGTGGAGGCTTAAATGGATTTCAGGTGACCTAGATGAAATAGACTTTAATAGATGTAGCATGGCAATGTTCTTGCATTACATTACATTCAAACTGGCCGGTCTGTGATCAACAGTAATTAAGTGCTGATTATATAACACATCTGTCGTCAAGAAGTTGTTTCTGAGGTTCGGACAAAACAAAGACTTCCCTAATGACATCAAGATTTCCATCCATTCTTATACACACACACATCGGCACAAACATACTTGTAAATGCGCGCACTCACACAGGCACACACACACACACACACGGAAACTACCACCATGGCCTTGCCATCCTTCCCCTACTCCAGAGACTGGGAATTGATTTAAACACTCTTGTGCAGAAGTACTAGCAGGGCGCTATTGTATTAAGGGCAGGATGTGAAAAGCATGCACACACACACTTTCACATCAAATCCACACTCTCACACACAAAACACAGTGTGTGTGTGTGTGTGTGTGTGTGAGAGTGTGGATTTGATGTGAAAGTGTGTGTGTGCATGCTTTTCAGCAGCTGTGCAGGGGGGGG
>OMOT01025715.1:0-14924 GCA_900312575.1 Acanthochaenus luetkenii | reverse complement strand
CCCCCCCCCCCCGCACTCTGAAAGCCTCTCCACTAAAGAACAATTTGGCCGAGGGGAGAAATTATTGTGTATGACCAGACCCAAAGGTACATTGTGATGGGTCTATCCCCCCTTTTTCAACAAAGTGGAGCAAAAGGCATCTGGACAGCAGATTCATCAGCATTACTTGAATGGGGGAACAAGCTCATACAGCATTACGTGGCCTGACAGGGAAGATGAATCTAGGCGACGCGGCGCATCGGGGATCCTCATAGGCCTTCAGTCACGGCCCGTGGTAAAGACTGAAGGATGAGAGAGAGGTTGTGGAGATACACATCATGCACTGGCCGGGTCCCATATTGTGGCGCTGTCCGGTAGAGTGTCTGGAACAATGGCGTGTTAGCTGCCAGAGTGCCGCTGACACCATTGACAAACCGCTATGGTGTCAGGCAGTCACTCACACTTCCGCAGCGTGTCCGTCATCGTGCTCAAACAGTCAGGCACTGACACCTTTTCACGTGAATGAACATCCTCCAGTGACTGACGAAAAATAGTGGATGGCCTTTAAGGAGTGAGGAAGAAAAAAAAAAACACAGCAAGAATAGCACCTCTCTGTAAAAGGAGAGACTTATAATTTGCAATAATGACACGCCAATAGCTCTTGGGAGAGAAAATTACAGGAAAAAGCGGATCTGAAATATCCTTTTAACTGGCAGAAACAGATCCATTGTAGACAGAAGTCTTGTTTACTTGGTAAAATGGCATCAATTAGGAGTGGACGGCAAAATTAGCATATTCTCTTAATGGACTGGCCTTTCTTGTGCGGCGCACTCGCACTGATTGTATGGAAGGGACATGTTAAGGGAGACTGAGAAAAGGTCAGGTGTCTGCACCATTCAGGTGATCATATTTTTCACCAAACAGTTGTGCATTCTCCATGGCTATTGTCATGTTACACTGGAGCTGAGAGCAACATTCCTGTTTCTGGGGGAAATGTTTTTGAAATCATCATTTTGACAATGTGTTCCAAGAAGATTTACTTCCAAGCTACTGTGCATATAGCACACGCAAATGTCCGCTGCGTTTAATATATTCTATATTCATAAAGCAGTGTTTTTTCTACAATTTAAAGTTAAAGATAATGATAAACACCTCCTTATCAAAGCAAACCAATAAATGGTATCTACTTCTGAAATATATTGTAAAAATTACTGTACAAATTCCAGATTTTCTTTTTTTCTAAAATACAATGGGTACATCTTATATTGTACGGTGCCAAAGACTACTGGACAAAACGTACGTGCAACCAGATCTACTGTGTGTTTCCGTCCTGATTCATTAACTTCCGCAGACTCTTGGGATTCAAGCAACACTCTTTCATTCCTGAGAGAAAAGAAATATAGCCACAAATTAGAGAAATTAACAGGCAATTTAGAGAAGTGTTCAATATCCTGTGCCAAGCACTGCGCTAATCAATTTGAATGATTTGCCAGTTTATTTTCATTATTAACAGCGCCCACCACTGTGGAAACTAATTAATTCCAAAAATGATATTTCATCATCAATGCTGCCATATGGATCTAAGAAGGGCTCTGCTCCTCCCATCAAGACCAAAGCAGGAGACTGAAAATGCTCTTCCTCCTCCTTCCACCCCTCCTCCCCTCTCCCCTCGTGGCCCTGCTCCCACCACCCCAAATTGACTGGTCTTGCACAGTTGCAGCTGAACAAGAGAGGAATTGCTAGTGTCAAGACACAGTTTACAAATATGACATCTCCTCTGGCATGGCTGGAAATATGAAATATTGATTTATGTGCAGTAAAAGGTCTTATAAAAATGATCACATACACATGAGGGATTAATGCGCAGAAGATCAATAGAAATTTCATTCTTGACACTAGACTGTCACCTATGGTGAAATGCTAAAATAAAGAAATCAATATTATCTATGAAATGTCAAATTTATTATAATTATGTGGATGAAAGCTGGCCAAGTGGCTCCCGGGGGGCTGAGAGGGATAGGTTACCACTCTCAAGCATCCCTCATGTCCCTCCTTCTCATGCTGCCAATTTTGAGAGCAATATTGTTGTAAAGGGTTTTCACCCGTTATGTATGGCCTTGTTGTAACAAATTCCTCCTGGAATATTTAACTGTGGAAAGACTGACAATGGACAGAGTTGCAGTTCATAGCCTGCAGGTTGTGTAGTTAACAGCTGTTAGCTTTGGCACATACTGTATGACTCTGCCGTCTCGATTGAAACCTATTTGGCAGCTGCCGCTGACATGGAGAAGTCACAGGCCACTAAAGTACGACATCTCAGCATGCATCCTGATTCAAGGATGACACATTTACTCAGACAAGGTATTGATCTTGAGGCCAGAATATATCAGTAATCGTGCTGCTTTGTTCTTTTGCCTTGAAAAATAGAATAGAAAATAAAGTATTTCTGGAGAGAAGAATCTTAAGTGAAGAAATATAAGGGCATTGTTGCTAGACAAAACCATGCAGTTAACTTCAGTTATCATGGATTATTTTACTACTATTGGATGGATAAGCTAATAATATATACTTTAAAAAAAAATCTTATGGTGAATTGAAATGTTCGGAACCAGCTTTTCCATCTAAACATGATACAGAGTGACTTAGGCTTTCACCGTCTACTGGGCTTTTTCAAAGCCCCTTCAATCTTTTATTTGCTATTTGTGTTCATTCAATTGTTTTCCTCATCTAATTAATATCCTTTGAATGTGTTAGGATCAATTCATTTAATCAATGTTGGGTAGTGCCTCTGGCCTTCTAAAGGTCACTAAGATATGGAATGGCAAATCATCAGAGCCAGATCACAAAGGGGAGAGTACCGTAGATTATTCCAATGTGGCAGGCAAACTTTGCATGTAAGATCGCAGATTTCTGACAAACTATCTCAGATGATTTTCCTTTCCGGCTTCCCATTCCAGGCAGTTGTCTTTTTTCCCCCCACCAGAGGCCCACTGTACACACTAGAGTGTGGCAGCTGTGTAATCCCTTTAACAACGGACCGGCTATTAAATGAACCGGCGGTGCAGCTGCAAATACCCAATAAAGCCAACACAATATCATCCCTATTAAACAGTAATCTCAGCAGGCTTAAGAAGTTCTCTGAAAAACCATAACAAAATGTAATCAAGCAAAACATGGGGATTTTCCTCAACAGAATAAGCCAAACAATTTTCACCGCAGCTTACGTGAGAGGTGTCGAGCGGCAGCCTCAGAGAACTTCTCAGCCCCTTCAGGTTTGCTGCCTTATCACAAATATAGAGGCACACAACAACAACAAAAAATGAGCCCGTCAATTCGAAGCAATTTATCACCACAGATATTAACAGAGAAAAGGACAACGGGGAGGGGGGGAGAGAAAATAACAAATTGTGTAGTTACATTTTAAAAGTGGCCAAATCGAATTCACAAGATCACAATTGGAGAGATTGAACCCCAGTTTATTTCTCCTCCCTTTCACGGGCTTATGTGCTCTGTCAGATGAAAGCGGAGCAGAGCCGGTGTTGATGGAGCCTTTGAGCCCGGGAGAGGAGGCAGCCGCAGCCTCTTGAAGGGGGGCCGGGGCCAGCGATAACCGGGGAGGCCGCTGGAGCTCCCTCCGCTGCCGAGGAAGGTGTTCCGACTTATCAGAGTCTGCAACGCGGGGAATGATTACCCCTCCACCGGGCCGATTACTGCCGGCTCTCCGGGTCAAAAGCAGGCCAGGATGAAAGAGAGAGCTGAAGCCTCCTATCCTGCCTCCAATCATCCATTAGCACTCAGACGGAGGGGCCCGTCTAGCCCTCCGCCCTCACACTCCCGCCGACGTGGGCTTGTCAGTCTGGTGCATATGAAGGAGAGGGACATAATCACACCCACACCGATGTCATGGAGGACAGCGCAGGGCCTGGAAGGGTAATTTATGGACCCGAGTCTAAGCGCCTCCTTGAGATATTATTTATTCATTTGAGTTTGTTTAAGAACAATCCTCCTCATCTGCTGGGTGAGGCAAAGTGTTGAGCGGTGTTTACACTATTGATGTAGGGTATGTATGCTGATCCTCACTCACATGAATACGAATGTGAAACAGGCCAGATAGTACAAACAGCCGAACTAGCACAGATCCATTAAAAACAACAATAACTGATTGCAGCACACACACACACACACACACACACACACACCGAGACAAGATTTGCCCCCTTTTTTTGGTTGACCATATTCTAACCATACGAGAAGATAAGAAAAGGCACGAGAAATGCACTAACGCTGATCTCTCGTGTTCTTGCTGTATGTGCAGTAGCCGTATGCGTTTTGATCATTTTCACCAGTCTCCATTGAATACAAACGGATATTGTATTCTCTGAGAAACATCAGTTAGCACTTGAACAAACTACACCTGACTGAAACCCATCTGCTGGCTCCCAAGTGAGTAAGACGCCACAGTTGAGGAGTATCTACATTTAATGCTTCACTCTGTATGCATTCCCCTGCCGCAGCGACGTTGTGGGTGGAACGATGGGCCGGTGTCGCACAGCTGACCAGACTCACCTCAGCCTCACCTAACAGCACAACCCTTCAGATTAAGGTCAGCGCTCCAGCCAGCTACCTCTCACTCCCTTCTCTTTAATACCGGAAAGAGATAGGGGAAAAACTGCAAGCCAATTGTTAGTGGCGCCTCTGATGAATAGTGTAAAAATTCTCCCTCCAATGCCTCCATGCACAGGTCAGTGTAGGGGTCTTTACAATACAACGGAGTAATGCCTTGTTCAAAAACCTCAATTGTGCAATCCCAGCGACCAATCTATTAGGTTTATATGGAGAGCTGGGTCTCGGGGGAGTCGGCCTGGCTGGGTGAATTTGGGACAGATGAGTGGAGGGAAGCTGTAAGCCTGAGAGGGGCTGCAGGTCAGTCCTGAGGCGCTAGTGGGCACTGCCATTGACAAGCTGCGGCCACACAGACGCAGATTAGCCGAATGGTTTATCAGCAGCGCTTCACGATTTCAGCAGCGCTTAGCTGGGCAGCATGGTGGCAGAGAGAGTAGAGAAGGCTGTCTCTCTAACAGACGACCCGGTTTCAAGCCTCCTTGTCGGCAAGCATCTGCCCTGCTGAAGTGTCCTTGAGCAAGACATTGAATCCTCACCAGCTCCGGAAGTGCTGCTCTGTAGCTATTCCTGCGCTCTGACCTCCCTGGAGGGGGGCAAGCAAAAAGAGAATTTTGCAACGAGGATCAATGAAATATCAAATTATTTTTCGTGGAAGATAACAAGGTAAACGGAAGCACAGGGCATCACATAACGGTCAAAATAAAGGAAACACCAACATGAAGGCTCTGGTGGTTCTGTGCCGAATAGGGTGCATTTCCTGACACGGAATCAATCAGATAATCCCCAAAATGACTGATTCAATTCTAATCATTACTAACGTAACGATTCCGAGTGATAAGCTTCATCCCATGATGCATTTCTTTACTGATAGGAGTGATATATTCAAGGATGACATTTAACCTATTAGCAGCCAGTGATTTGAAGAGCATGGTAATAATGTTAACCATATGTCAAGGGCTTTCGGATAACCAGATGTGATCCCAGTTCAACATTTAAGAGAAACTGAAACAGTTAGAGTTAGAGATGGTGTTTTCCATCGCTGTAGTAAAGACGACATGCCGGCTGATGACTCAAAATCCGACGAGTCTACACATCATGTTAGCAGAGATAAGCGCTGACCTTGCCCTTTTGAAGATGAGCGGACAAAAACCATGTCAGAAATAGTAACCCACACCATCACATAGACACTATCACTGGGTGAAATCATAACGCTGGTGTTTCTTCTATTTTGACCATGGCATGTACATAATGGAAATGATGACTTATTTTACATTTGATCTGATCAAACTGATCAAATGTGAAAATACACACAATATGTTAAATGTGTAAAAATAGATACCACGCAAAAACATCATTCAGATGAGAGGGAAAGTTGAGGAAGGTAACACGTTGTCTTCTTTACCAACATAAAGGGAGATCTCAATACATGGAAAGACCTGTGGAAATGCTGCTTTCAATGATCCGATGCATCTCGTCTCGTCCTTTCCACACGGTTCCAATGAATTATGTATCTGCAGTGATTTATGGTGCTCCATGCTCAACTCTCTTCCTCTCCCTCGATGTGGAATCCTACATGGATTTTCCACCGGGAGCCAACTGGGAATACCAAAATTGCTCAATTTAAGGAAGTAATTAAAACTGTCCGCAATCAATATTTCTCTTCAGAGGGACCCTGGTGGGGGTTTAGGGCCTCCCCATCCCCCCACCCGCCCCATGTCTAGCCCTATGTTCCTCTGCTCCTCTCATTGACAGCTGTCCGACTCCTCCACACAAACAGGAGCAAGCTGGGCCCACTAAAGACTAAAGTGACACGTGTCGTGAAAAATGATCGCCGTCTTTACTAATCGGATCTGAAATCGTAGGTTTACAACGGTGACGGTGTAAACTCTGCAAAATGATTCTCAGAGTCGAATGACCCTAATCTGTGAGCCGATGCACAACATGTTGAGTAAGTTTGGTAGACTAAGCCACTGATCAATTTGTGGGGGAGTCTGTTTGTAGAGGGATAACCCGTCCTTTATTTAGTATTTAGTGCGACAATTAACTATGATGTTAGAGCAGTCAATCCATCACATTCTCACAAAGCAACCGTGACACTTATCTAATTTAAGAATAATCAAACGCTAAGCTGTTGAACGTTCTCCTGTTTTGATAGTCTGCACTCAGATAATTAGTTTGACATTATCCTATCACCTGTGCAGACATGGTAGAACTACAACAGCACACAGGTTCCTAGAAAGTTATCCAAATATTAGAAAAGTAGAAAAATGTTCTACATATTCAGTATTCTAAAAAACTAAAAACATGGAAAAACGTACTTGGATATACTTGGAGGAATGAATTTCGAAGCGAATCTCTCGTGATAGAGTCTTGAACAGTAGAGCGCTGCATTTTTTCCTATACTCATGACTAGACAGGTGAACTCTTTAAAAATAAAAGCTCAACATCTACAATAGTCTAACAGAAATCTCACACACTTAACCTGACCAAGATAAAGGGCCACGACGTGACGAATTCCATTAAAACAAAGTAACCTTGAGTCACCAGACTGATATATCATGCTTTAATTCAATAGAGAGTATTTACTTGCGATCATTTCAATAAGGGGAAACGGTCATGTAAAACAGAACTGCGGTGGCATGACAGTTTGGTTAGATCGTCTTTGGAGACCTCTTGCTGCGGGCAGAAATCATGTCTCTGTCATTCTATATCATCAATTTTAATTATCCTCACAAGTGCTCATTCTGCTTCAGGCAGTCGCAGGAAAGGCAGAATCTGGGAAAAATCCCTTTAATCTATTTGGGACCTGAAGTGTGAGACCCCTGTCCGTCACAACACACACACACACACACACACCCTCCCTTAACACACACACACACATTTGCGCTCGGATGCACACACACGTACAGTAAATGCTTGCTCCACACTCAAGTGCATGCATATGTCCTTCAAACACGCACATGCACACACACACTCGGTTATGCTACGTGACTAAATAAATCACTTAATCTGTGATTGTACAAAACAAAATGATTTAATGTTTGCCGTTTTCCCCCTTCCTGCTTGAATGTTGTTCCCAGTGTTGTTACTGCGCCCCGCTAGGAGTCATCCAGTAGGTCAATATAGCAAAGGTCATGCACCTCCTTGCCAATCTCCTGCTGTAATTGACCACCACAGACATTTAGTGATCATTATGACACATTCTGTCCTCTCTGACATGGCGGGGGTCCCTCTGTTCACCCCCCACCCCCCCACTGGGTGAGACCACCCTCTATCCAGTGACAGACCATACGAACGACAGTCACTATCTGTAGGGTTTCCTAATTAGTGTAGCTGTAGTAGGTGTGAAAGGTGAGATGATGACACAGACTTCTGGTTGGACGGGAAAGGGCTGCTGATGTTGTTCAGAGTTTAGATTACTGGTGTTGATCTCGCAGTGTAAGGGACAACACACGTTTTTCAGTTGAACGGTAGTCCCCTAGTGGCACATTGATACAATATCCTCTATTTAACTTGTCAACTGTTACCATTACACCACCCCAAATTTGAGGCAACAGACAAGTTAGGTACTAACATCACTGAGGGGAAACTCAGAGATGATTGTATTTGTCTTCCTGATCCACAGAGTCGACCCCCGTCGCGGACATATTAAAGCCATAGAAAGCTGGATGAAATCCTCGTTGTCAAAGGCTGACAAGGCCATTCACAGCTGTTATCACGGTTACCACGAGAAAAACCATAAAGATAACCGTTTTGGACACTGCAGATGAAAGGGCGGGTGAGTACGTCACGTGTATAAACCAGGGTAAAGACTCAGAATGTTTAAGGGATATACCAACATACAGTCATTTGATAGCATTAGCCTTTAGAGATATCAAACACCCCAAGACAAGTTCTAATTTATTTTCATGGAAATGGAAATGGAAAGGTTGCAGGACAGAAAGGTTTTGGTTGGAGCTCAGTAGTGCTGAGAACCTTTCTGTCACTAGTCCAATTTCACGATATACAGTAGGTGCAACCATTGTAGAATAACAGCTTTGGTATTTCCTGGCTGTTGATGGTGCCTTTATTTACACTGCCTGTGGTTCAATAAATCTGACAGACTATCAGCGATTGGAAATCCCTATAGCAAATAAGCATGCAATATAGTTAAACCCAATTGAGGCAAATTGCATGCATTTTCTGTGATCATTAAGTTATTAGCAACACTAGAGGGGGCAGAAAAACACTTGAAAAGATGTCTTCGCTAATTGCAATCAATTCCTTCCTTTCAGATAAACTTCCGGTGCCTTATAGGTATTTCGCTTTCATGGATTTCAGGTGGGATTTCATGGATCCGCTTTACCCAAACAATGGCCACTGAGAGAGGAACTCCTCAAAACATGTCAGAGGATATACACTGTAGCTCAATATTGTAGTTCACAGGTAGAGATATTTAGGCGCTGCTCTGCATACAGCTGACCCATTACCAATAAAGTGCGGGCCGACATGACCCATAAAAAGACACAATTAATTGAAAAGGGGAGTAGCCTATGATTGGCAACCGCCGAGGAGTGAAACAGACAAGAAATGAGAAATTCATAATGAGTTCTGGCCTCAGTGAAAGATTCCTCTCGCCCCGGGGTGAAAAGGAAAGCTAACCCCCTCTCCATAAAAAGCAAGGATAAAGGAAATAAGTTTGAGGAAATCACTGCCCAGCTTTTATGTCTCACATCTGTCAGCTGAGTGTCAGGGATTTGCTGTCATAAAGATAGTGAAAGCTCAAGAGCTGGTGCTTACCAGGAATTAATCAGTTTAGGTTTTGGCCCCGAACAGAAAATGTCAGACATTGGCTCTCAACTCTTGTAGGTGAGTTGGTGGAGCCGAACAACACAATAATCCCACTCTCACTCCTATAGAAGGTCAAAGTTGGTCAGTGAGCCAAGAAATACCATATCAGAGCTTGCTTCCTCTTCAACTGCTGCGAGTATAAATTATGGAATTAGTGTATTGATTGCCAACGATGGCTTCAAGCAATCACTTTTACAGCCATGACAAGATTGTTTTATCCTACTTCTCCTGTATTATTGTATGTTGTGTTTGAGTTATTCTTCCAGCATGGGAAGTGACAGCTTGAATTTATTCAATAAAGCAGGGGGCAGTTAGGGAAGCCAGTGAGGCAAACAAGAGAAAAGACAGCATGAGGGAGAGAGACAGCATTCGTGCCTGCAAGCCTGCCATCCTAAATAAAGAAAGATATCTGCCCAAATAGTGCGCTGATCAATACATTCATACAAACACAAGCACATCATTTGTTAAGTCTTGGATGATATCCTCGATGTGTTGCACATGGGAAACGAGTGAAGGAAAAAAGAAAAACATAATAAATTACAGATAATAGAGTTTGCAATGATTTGTAGCATCTGAATGGATAACATGCCCTTGTGTTACGTTCATTTGTTTGCAAAATGCAATACATCAAAATAAACAAAAGAGAGTAGAATCTAGAATAATATGGTTTCACAAATTATTCAATAGTATTATTACGCCAGTAGCAAGTATTCTCACATGTATCGGATTGGAGTTAAATAAGTGGAAAGTGAATGTGCCTAAGAAGGAAAAGGTCATGTAGCTCTCTGCATGGAAAAGCCTCCTGTGAAGGAAGGGAAAGATGTCTATAGTATACTCTATTTTTTATATATATAGTGAGAACTTAAAGAAGTCCCACAGTTCTCTGCGCTCAGACACAAAGTGATACACTAAATCCACACTTTGATCGTAACTTTAACATTTCTAATTTGTGAACCAGATCTTCATTTCAAAACGCGACTGAGTATGTAGTCAGTGAGTTTATAGCAGCCAATTAGTGGAATACCTTTTCGGCAGTGTTGTAAAGAGCCCAGGCCATCTGTCTCCCTCTGCTCAGGGAATGCCCAACTACTTTCTCTCCCATACTCCAGATGTTTGGCTACAGACTAGTGTTAATGCAATGATCCATACAGCTGCTTTACACATACTGAGCCTGCTATGCAAATTGTTGTCATTTACAGACTGTGAATTTCAATGGATCTGGATCCAGTTATGCTAATCAGCAATGAAATTATGTTGTGTGCATGATGCTGAATCATGTATATTACTCACAGGCAGGCATGTTCTCACACAAACACACATACACACACACACATGTATTTACAGTATGTACTCTCGCACAAAAACACACGCGTGCGCACGCACATAGACTAACACGGATCAAACAAACAAAATAAATAAACTCTCTAACTTTAGATGTAATTAAATTATTTGTTGTCTCCTATAAATGATACAATTTAACTGGGTGAAGATTCATGCTCTTCTGCACCACAGCGGTTGGTCGAGGTAAAAAACTATTACATGTGAGCTCTGAGTGATGCACTTTCCCATTTATAATCTCATACCTGTCAGTTTCCTCTTTCAATTTCATTACGTGAGATTTACAATCTAAAGTGTAGTCCTTTACATAAAAAAGCTTTGAGACTTGATACCATGGGTGATTTTCACAAATAATGCTCTTTAGAGTTGCACCAAACTAAATACGGCGTTGAAAATTAGTGAAGAGATGCAGTTTTCACGCTGAACTGTGACCTGGGATAGAAAAGCGTGACTGTATCAATGCACAACAGTGTATATGACTGTTCTTACTGGTTTGGCAGTGAGAGGAATATCAAGGAAGGAACCAATTTGTGCAAAAAGTGTAAAAGAAACAACGGCTCAGTCAGCGGAAGACAGACGAGCATCTTTGGTCTGGTATTGCATCGAAATGACAGGCCCCCGACGAGTAATCTGACACATCTTGATCACAGCACAGTCCTGATCTTTCTGTCACACTGGGAATTAAAACAGAAAACACAGGGCTCACAAGGGTCAGATATGAAATTTCAAGAAAGTGACACATGACAGGACAAACAATTAAGTGTCAGTACGCTGACCTTGGGGCAACAATTTTACACCATGACCCCTCTATGCATTAGTCATTCATTCCACCGGCAGGCCGGGGGAATAAGGGAGCCTCAATTCTCTTGTTCATCCATTGCCACGGGCCCAGTGTTGTTCATTGTTTAGTCGTTATGATTAAAAGATGTACAGCGCTATGGAGATGGGAGAGCTTGCGATTTGTCTTTGTCTGGCCCACCTCCTACAGTATTCAACGCGAGTCACAGATCCGCATCTCAAGCTAGTTGTGGTCTTTATCAAGCACGCACAAACACGTATTGCACACAATACACACAAACACAAACACAAACACACACACACACACACACACACACACACACACAACACACACTTGTCATTCCATTTGAAAGAGGAGAAGACAAAACATAAATGAGGATGCAGTTCCCTCCTTATCGGTTTTGGTGCCATTGTTTGCTGTCCAATAAGACAAGAAGCAAATTAAACTTTTTAGCATTTGGCTATTTTAATGACCTACACAATGAAATTACAACAGAAAACTAATCCTTCACAAGAGGGGCCTCTATCAATCTTAGGATTTTTCTAATGTGGAAGCTATACGATTGCATCTCAGAAATCAAGGAGGTAATTACTCATGCAGACAGCACAAAATGAAGGGGGGAAAAGCCATGTTCTGCTGAGTATCCCTTTTAGAGCAAGCAACCGAGCAAGCAATGGTGGCGCTATAATCAGTCAAATACCACCGCTAATTTTTCAGGTGGTGAAGGCTACAGCATTTTTACCTTAGTAGCACCAATGTTCCACAACAAGAGAGTTAACTAGGAGTTCCTCCCTTTCATATCTCTCATCCTTCTCTATGCCCAAGAAGTCACATGACAAACATGACATATATTTATAGCACTATAGTAATAATTTATAGACAAAATATAATAACAACACAATAATAACATTTTTAAGCTATTGAGAATGTACAGTATGTAACAGCCAACCAGTTGAACACAAATGAGTGCAAAATGTAGAATGATCAGTTTTGGTGCAGGGAACAATCTTAATAGTAGTGTCAGTATATTACTGTAAGTACAAATGTTACGCTTACCTTTGGTCAACAGGTGGAAGTAATTGCTGGAATAGCTGTATGTATCAACAATACTACATATTTTAAAACCTTATTCAAAAGAACGTTTCAAAGGACTGAATAATGCATGTGGCTGTATCACTGCCTTGCACATAAAATAATATTGTCTGATTAGCCATTAATTTCTAAATGTGTTTTTTAATCATCAGAGACATTGGCCAGTATGGTCTAATTTCTCTGTGACAGCTGGTGATGCTTTCCTGCGATTCACGGTAATCCACTTTTCATTATGAAGAAAATACTGGTATTTTTTTATACAGCCGGGAATTAATAAATATTATACGTGGCAGGGACATATGGTACTGAATTGCTTGTCTAAATCAGAACAGCAATTACATAGCCAAAATTTCAGAAACAAAATTCAGCACTTTTAATTAATACAATTAATCAAGCTGTTTTGGTTTCATTAACTTAAGGATATTCATAGATACTCATGAACCCAATATGTTATAAAGTAAAGTATCTTTGAAGCTTCCTGTATATGGCACAGATGTTGAAATTCAGACCAAAGATCTACAAATTGGAAAGTGTTAAAAAAAAAACTACTCTCATACATATCTTAATTGTGTTGCTATGACTTTATTTTTGAATTACTGCAGGCAGCTTCGAGAACACCCACATTCAGACCAATGAATGTGTTAACATTTTTGACATCTCACAAAGACATTTGGTATAGACGGTATAGCGATGGAATTAACCAATTAACCAAGGCCAACTGCCACAATGAACCCATGAGTCCCACAGCATGTAATATCCCCGTTTAGCTGGCAGAGTATAACACACAAATACTGAAAATGATACAGAATCCCAGACACATACAGTGCATTCACTTTTCATGTAACAAAGGTAACGCACCAATGATGAAGTATAAGCACTTTGCCTCGTACTATAGTTTACTTGCTTTTATAATGCATACTGTTATGTAAATGAACATGACATGACCCAAATCTGCTCTGTGTAAATTAATGTATTTTACCGTTAAGATAAGATGTGTTGTATCCACCAATTTGCGTAATACGTTAACAGGGAGGTAGAGCTCAGATTTAGTAGCTAAAAAGAAGCATACATTACATTAAGATGAAGCTGCTGAGCAATTCTGCTACTTAACGATTTCCATAAAAAGCATTCATATCATTCTATCAGCAATAATAGTGTTCACAAGGTGCAAAACAAATGCCATTACTCATTTGTGGCCTCTATACTATAATGGTACAGTATGCCAGAGTCTAACTTAGTTCAGTAATTTCGTTTTGGACTAGTCAACACAGATTCCAATCAAGTTCATACCGGCATTCTCATAGTCAGGCTTTGATTCAGTAAACATTTGCTCAGGTATAAGCCCACAGTCTATAAGTCTCCAGATGTGTATTTATATCAGCAATCTATCAGCAATTTGTGCACCTCTGTGGTAATAATTGTCTTTTGTTGTCATTTTTCTAAATACAGCTTCATGTGATGAGGACCTCTGGGAATCAGGATGTCAATGTTAATTCCCTTTTGTTAAAACATTTCACAGTTTGACAGAATTACATGACTTTGTTGCACAGGCACCATGTATTACAATTAATCAACCAATTTTGGCGGAGAAATATTCACTTCTTGGAGCATAATTTGGGAGGCACAACTTCCTAAGATCAAAAATAGCAAGGCAAAATACCAAGAAATCCTGACAAATGTAAACGTGCAGATCACAACCATGCAAAGAAAGAATACCAGGCGTGGCAAATTAAAACAAACAAAACAAACAAACAAACATACACAAATCTAAGAAGCACATAAGTGGGGTTATGACCGCTACAATATAAAGCGGAGAGGTTGACTGGGTGGAAACAGGGGGCTGGGGAAACCTTTTTTAAACTACTTCTCCTGCAAACAGCATTATCTTGATTAAAGTTTAATTAAGGATCACATTTGGCTGTGCCTTTCACAGCGATCTACATGAGCAGATTTCCTAGGGCTTAACTCTATCGCTGGGAAAATCCTCCTTTATTACTTTCAACCTGTTGTAAAAGCTGTTGGCACGGAGGGACGGCTGCCTCATTCACTGGCCTTGTTTGCTGCTGGAAAAATCCCAAGTCTCTGGAGATCTCCCCACAGTGGTTCAATTTAATATCTGTCCTATCACTACACGGCTCGGGCTCATTATTAATGATACTATTCATTAATTTCTTGTTGGGCTGATGTTATTTATTAAAATATTAAAGAAAGCTCCTGAGACACTCTCACGTAATGAGGGATGTGTCCTCCTTCCACTACCACC
>OMOT01025705.1:0-11983 GCA_900312575.1 Acanthochaenus luetkenii | reverse complement strand
GTACAGCACACACACCTCTCCAGCTCAAACGGAGAACGATACACTCTTCTGTATCTGTGCTGTGTGTACCAAAGTGGGGTACGGTACTATGAGTGCCTACAGACCCCCTAAGTCTGGCAGTGTCAGTGCCACGCTCTACACATTGAGATGCTCAAGAGCGCGTGGTCACACTTTATTTGTATAGTCCATTGTTGATCCTCAACCTCCTATCAAGTGACTATAATGTGTCCCTAAAAAGTCTGCTGAGTTTCATGTTGATACCGACAGTCTATAGATATTCAATGTCTGGGCTAGGGTTGATCTTTGGGTTGGGATCAATGGGTTAACGTGACACAGTCTGGGGGAGATGCAGCAAATAGGCAAGTGACACGTTATTCTACTTTCTGTAGTCTTTTGAGCGTCAACATAAAGTGTTACCGAGCACGTTAGTATGAACCTAGGCCGAGGTGTCTTTGGGGTTTGTCCAGGGACTGTTTTGGGGGCTTGGGGGCGTGTTAGAGCTGCTCCAGCCTGCCTCACAGGGCTCTTTAGTGCAGATACAGGTAGTACGAGGAGAACAGATCATTACTGCTGCAGGCAGAGCCAACTGGGATATAAAGTTATATTGGAATCTTTGGTTTATGAGAACTTGAGTAACAAGTGAGAACTGACACCTCAAGGATTACAGCCGATTGATTAAAGCCGAGACAGAAGATAGCAGAAAAGCCTCTACTGTAGTGGATACAGCGACCACTATTACTAGGCTACACGTATACATATACCCTAACAAATACATGTTTTACACACATTATTGTACGTATTGTTTCACTTTACTGCAATTGGCTGCGTTTTTTCGGCACAGCTTGAGACATTGGACCACTGAGAGTCTGTAATTGTAATGTTCCATCACTTTTAAGATACTGAGTATTATAGTTCTCATATCCCATGGAGCATAACTAATACAACTTTAAAATGAGATATTTCTACCCACTTAGATACATATTTTAAACAGCTTAATTCCAGCTACATTTAAAAACTTGTTTTGTAGAGTTATATTATATGAATAAGACATTTCTGACCAAAATGTAGCACTTTCGAATTTCAAGGTCATACTGTAGCTTCCCTCACAGCTACGTTGAATCATATTCATGACACTGCTTTTATCCTGACAGTTCCTCAGTCTGAAATGTTCCGCTCCTGCCTCTCCTTATTCTGGGGCTTAACTCACTGTATCACTGTGCCATTGATTTACTTTGCTCATATGCAAGCCAGAAGAAATCCTAAAAGCCTTTGTTTCCTATCCTCCACTCTCTTTCTACTGCATTGCTCTCCCTTTTCTCAGCCGCACACGATCGACCTGTCACTCTACATTATCGGTGCTGGGGAGTGTTGACAGAGAGCCAGGACAGAGCTGCATTCAAATATTAGCTGGCCTTGAGAGGAGGAGAGGAGGTGAAAAAGAGGAGGAGGGAAGTCAAAAGAAAACGATGGACACTGGGACAAGACGGAGAACGAGAGACCCGGGTCACCACTGTCTCTGCCCAGCAGCGCTGATGGAAATGACATGAGACAAATCGAATAGCCACTGAGTGCACTCTGCCAGCTTCAAGGGGCTAGATCGGATGAAAAGATTAGAACTAGAGGGCACTCGGTAGAGCGCATACCCCCGCCACACCAAAGAGTCCACTCTGTCCTACCGCATCCGGATCGTCCGGCAACATTTCATCAATTGGTCCTTGTCCCATAACATATCTCTCCACCAAGGTTCATCCAAATCCGGCCATAACTTTTGGAGATATCTTGTACAGACAAACAAACAAACAAAAAAAACAAAAAAAAAACTAAACATGCGATTCGGTATCAGTGTGAGAATAATACCGAATAATAAGTGTCGTTATGATGAGAAAACGTAATGGCCACAAGGCTTGTAGATTAAGCAACAATATCCATGTGACCAATAGGGTGTATGATGATACCTTCTGTGGTGAATAGTATCATTACAGGTTGGTCAGTTTGATTACCATTGAAGGGAGAGTGAGAGACTATTATCCTGAGCCACACAGGGATTTCCATACAAAAAGACGTGATTTCTCAAAGTGATTGGAGAAAATAAAGGGGCCGTGTCACAATGCAATAATCGCACTAAAACACAATAAAATCCAATGCAATAAACGCCATTAAAGCTCCATTCAGATTAAAGCCATTTGCAAAGTAAAAGGCTTTGCTCTGACAAGAAGTCACTCACTTGCTGTCCGGTGTCTACGTGAGTCACATAGTGTGATGCGAGCACCGGTGTGTCCGGTGAGAGAACAACGTTATTTAACTTGTATAAATCAAAGCCTGCAGTGCTGAGCCGTTATCTGATTGTTCTCACACTCTTACCCAGCGCAGGCCTTTGCTCCAGCGTTCACCTCCCAGACAAGCTGACAGCTCTGTGTCTTTTAACTGCCAGGTCAAATCACCATGCACACTTCCTGCTGTCACCAAGGCAACACCTTGCATTTTCGAGCAACACCCTACCTTTGCCTAGCGAGGAGTCTGGCGTGCCAAAGTCCATGAAGCTGGATATCTCTGTCGGGTAGCACATGTCTGTCACTACTGACTTCCGCCTGTGATGCACTGATGGATCTGTAGGGGAAAACGTACAAAAAAGAATTAATTGCATAGAGTCAAACGAATGAGATGTTTATTCTCTCGTCAAAACATTGTGCGTTGTGAGAAAACGTCTTATTCATATTCACACAGCCAGGGCGCTCTAGTATGCAAGACTCACACAGATGGCTGATGGCTTTCTGTGTGTGTGTGTGTGTGTGTGTGTGTGTGTAGCAATAGCATGCTTCTGAAATCAGATGAGACATTGACATGATGTCAATTTGACACGCACCCCTAAGATGCTTTCAGATACTTAGCAAATCCCCCATACTGCAGTTCTCTCCACAATAATACAGACTGTATTAGTAGATAATGATGCATGCTTGTTTAATTATCATACAACGCTAGGCTACCATTTTGCATTTTGCTCCCTTCTTTTGGATCAGTTCAGTTTCACACCTTTTCCCTTCTCTTGTCTCTGCTATCTACTCCTCAAATGGAATCCATCTGTGTGATTATACAAACACTCCATTGAGCTAATGGCTCATCTGCTCCTTGCTCATCATTTTCTCTCTCTTCTCTTACAAAGTTGTGTTCCCATTAGGTCCAAGAAGAGAACAGGGTAAGGCAGCCGCTAGCTCTCTTCATAATCATCTAAACCTGTCCCTGTCCACTCCTTTTCCTCCACCTCCTTTCCCCCAAGGTTTTCATTTAAACAGTATGAAACGCTATTAAAAAAGAAACAGTAACGATGAGTGGAGGCAGCAATATCCCTGTTGTGCCAGGGAGTCATTTTGTGGAGCAGACACCAAACCATAAAAACCGGAGGCCATACATGTTGGATCCCATGCCAGTTGTATGGCAGCACCTTCTGATTATGTTGAAACATCAACGCAAATCCATTTCTTCAAGAGGTGTTTTAATAAAACAGGTTCTCGTTAATTAGAAGCGAACAAAAAAAGAAAAGAAAAGTGGCCTGTCATTTTTCCAGCACAGCAATAAGCATCTATCAATAGGCCCCTCTTGCAGTACCATGTCTGCACCACCGCCCTTGCAGAACGATGTTCTCACACGTCTCCCCTAATCCGCAGGTTTTGACTGTTTCAATTTCACGACCGTATAGTATTTCTCGCCAACACTGACCTTCCCCTCCCTTTTCCCCTCCTCCTCCCTTCCTCCTGTCCTGTCGATAACTGTAACGATAGGTGTTGCTCGGCTGACCTTTCCTTGGTCTTTAGCGTGAAGATTGGACAGCAGGATCCCCACAGGCGGGCTCATGCTGGGCCGCTCTACGGCTGCCTCACTTAGCGCACACAATAATGAGAGAGAGTAGAGGGGAAAGCTGCTCTCCGCTGAAGGAGCTGGCTCTTTGTATGCTAATAAATAAACATGTCAAGTAATACATAAATGGAAGACCGGAACAACAACTCCCCTGTTTGGGAAATTCATTTAGCCGTATGTTTAGAAATGCAGTCAAAGCGTATTTATCCGAATTGAGAGGTCTGCCAAATGAGCTAAATTAACAACCATGAGTTATATTGATTATTACAGGGTGTTTTGGATTGTGTGTGTGTGTGTGTGTGTGTGTGTTTCATATTATGAATAAGCCTCGCCCCAGTACTTCAAAATACTTTCCACTGGCTCAAACAGTCCCCCATTCCCGAGTTTCTTTGTGGATCAGCCAGGTTCCATTGTATTTCGTGGGGAAAAACACCTTGTCATTGTGTCTGTGCTGTAAGGTACACAGAATGTGCGCTGGAGATTGGGTCTATTCTGAGGAACGAGCAGTATATCAAACACCTCGTTTTCTTGCCCGGTCACACCTCTGCTGCGAGAGGTCAGAGGTTATGGAAATAATGAGCCACAGCTGTGCCGGGCTGTCGCTAACGCCCGCACGAGCAACAGACTACTGGCTGTGCTCTCAACCACGTCAAAAAACGATTTACAGCATTGTAAATTTGGCATCCACAGTTATCTCATCATCTGCTCATCAAGCTTCATGATAAATCTTTCAGAAGTGAACGAGGGACTTCTTTGCAAGCGGCACGGGGGGAAACACAGACCTGAGGGTAAACACCCATGAGATATTAATGAGATGATTGCTGATAGCATATCACCGCACGGCCGGGTTGAGACTCTCTACAGAGACCCCTGCCACAAGTGGGTCTTACCTCATCCGACTACATGTCCTGTCCCTTTTCAGCTAGCACACTCGACTGTGGAGGACACAGAAGACGCCTGCGGGACATCACCTCAACAGCACATCGTGGAAAGAGGAGACAAACACGGAGACAACATCGGAGTGGTGGGTATTCAAGCAGGATGAGGAGCAACTATCAGACGGTTTGCAGACGGTTCATCTTGGCCTCGCCCCAGCCAAACCTTCATTCCGTCTCTCATGTAGCAGACACATTCCCTCCTATATCGATCATCACGCAGGAAACGGGAGGGGACAGTCACCATGCTGGCATCCCCATGCCCTGAAATGCTGCTGAGCGCAATAACTTGGTTGCGTGTGTAGTTGCATGGTGATTGGCTATCAGAGTGGTGTAATGACCTCACCCGGCCACATCGTGAAAGGGGCACTTGTCCTTCAAGTGATGTTGTTGGAGGACAGCAATACATTCTTGTGACGATCAAGGGGTGTCAATCAAAATACAACAGCTCAAAGAGATTTGTGTAATGTTAGTTGCTTGTTTTATGTACTTGAAGAATATTGTAGCGCGATTAGGGTTTTAGAAAAGACACATTAGAAAATCAACAAAGTATTAAAAGAACGTAGGACTGTGGACTAAATCTAGGAAGGATAACTAAAGCTAGGACAAAATAGAGTTCAGATGTTTCATGGGTAAAACGCCTCTGTAATAATTATAAAATGTTATTATATTGTGTATGTATTGTGTAAATGTATTGTGTTCTAATTTATATTATTTCCTCTCATGCATTTAAATTGAGACGGCATAATGTGAGAAGAATATGAAACACTATCTAAAATGGCATTTCAAAGCAATGCCTCTCAGTGAATAAATTAACAGTGCTAAATTATTCCATGCCTTTGGGTATCTAACCTTTGGCACCAGACTGAGCCAGAAAATCTCGCCTGGTTACAATAGACAATGGGACTAGGCTGGTTGAGATATGTTTTTAAAGGGACACTGCTCATCATTGACCCTTACACTCACAGGCCCCTTACAGTACTTTATCAGGCACAGACACATGGAGCTCATCCAAATCCCAGCCTAGAGAATGCTGACATGGCACTCCCAAATTATTATTTAATAGGAGCATGCAAACATTTGGGGGATTTGGGGTTTGCTTTGTATTCAACACACTCTTCACCCCATAAGAAAAGCAATAGACGGACTTCTCCTCGGGGACAGATTGAAACTGAAACGATGTGCTATATATCGAAGGAGCAGCCAAAACACTGCGGCAAAATGCCATTCTTCTGACATTATGCCTTCCTTGGAGCTGAAAACGTACTGTCTATTAATCTGTGTTTATAATCGCAGGTGACAGAGTGAATCAATATTTACAGCGCTCACAGAGCATTAGCCCTGAAAGGCTGCTGTGATCCACAGCCTCTGGATGCTGTCAGTATGCTGGGCATTAAGAGCAGCAACAGCAGCCTGCCCAGAGGAAGCATGCACAAAAAAATAAAAGGCCCCTTCAGGGACACGTCCATTACATGAATGAGGAGAAATAGCTTGAAGAAGATGAGTGTCCAGGGTTACCAATGTTATGGCTGGTTTTGCTCAGCTCAGCAGTCTGTGGTTCTGTTGCATTTCTCCCGCTCTAATGATGTCTGTGCACAAGGACAAATGAGGGAAGAACTTGAAGTTGTTGAAAAAGAAAAGGACGCTAAGAAAAACCGTACAAAATCCTGTTCAGTATTCTTGCACTGTAATTGCTAATTCCCTATCGCATTATAGAACTATGTAATTACACGCTGATTACATTTAGTTCCAAGACAATGGGGCCACCTAAAGTACACTAAAGTACCCGTCTGACATGAGGACTGATGGGAGAGGTTCGTTTGCTGTATATGTAGGCATGTACTTTTTGGTCAGCATTCAGTGGGAGTAGCCAGACGCAGTTGTGAATGACTGTCTTTTGTATCACTAATTCAGTATCACATCCCTGGCCAGTCACACCTGCTCAAAACAATATCAACGCTCAACCCTGTGATTAAACAAAGCACTTTATCTTCATGCTGCTACCAAAACAGCTAAAATACTCACGAGAGCAGAAACGATTTATTATTCATAACAATACCATCAGTAAACCAAGTCTATAATTATCTGGTTTTTTTTATTGCCTTCCCTATTTTCTGACATTGTTCTGCCAATTGCTGCTGTGACACCTGAATTTCCCCTCGGGGATCAATAAAGTGCAATCTAATCTAATCTAATCTAATCTAATCTAATGATGTGACGAAGTGATTTGATCTGATGGCAAATATTAAGTCAACTAGAGATCCATCCAGTTAGGCGTCATTCCATAATGACTGGTATGATGATCTCTGCTGGCTAGTGAATACTCACAGTGGGGCTGACCTGCCAAACTGAGAAGGGAAGGGGCCAGAGCTTAATGATAAGCAATCTGTGGGCAGCGATAATAAAAAAACCCTGTCTCATCCACAATGCTGGCTACCTTATAGATGTAGGAGAATCCATCAAGCATTCGTAGCCATTATCTCTGTAGCTCAAGCAGTGAAAAATCTGGACTCCATTATGGCCTAGATAATGAATGTTTCTCGATAACCCAGTGATGGGGGATTATCTACTGTCAGTCGTACACTAGTTAATCCAACACAGCCTCTTTGAAGACAGCTATCAGGAGCTTGAGGTTTGGTGGAAAATAAATGTATTACTATGTTTTTTCCCCCCGTTCAGATGGGTGACTAGGTTTGGTATCGAGACAGTAATGCCAGCTGGTTGGTTGGCCAACAGACAGAAAGGTAACCACAGCTCTCTGGGAACAGTACGTGCACAGAGAGAGATCTTTTTACAATAGTGTATTCCAAAACACAAACGCAAAGAACACTGCACTACCTTGTTGCCATGTGAAAATTAGATTGACCTTAATATAAATGAAAGGGAATGAATTAAAGAAGCAGTAGATGAAGAGTAGTAAGAGCTGTAATAGCCTTTTATCACTGAATGGCAAACAGTGAAGTCCAATGGACATACATTTACATATATGCATGTTTATTGAGTACACACACACACACACACACACACACACACACACACACACACACACACACACACACACACAAACAAACACATCTGGTTGATACTGTGGGTCACAGCTGGGCTGGTTTCTCATCACCCTGACCCGAAGGCTTTGCCAGGCCGGTAAAGCAAGATGAGGGCGGATTTAAAGTGAAGATTAAGCAGGAAAATCTGCCTGGAAGAAATCCACCACTGACACAACTACAAAAATTCCTCCAGCTCCTTGTGTCAAGGCCTTTTCCTGCATTTGGTAAAAGCTGTGATGATGGCAGCATCAGGAGCCGCTTGGCTCTTTAATATTCTTAAAGTGTGCAGGGACATTTGGAAAATGTGAGATGTTTTGCTGACCTCTGTCCCCTGGGCCTGCGATTAGTGTCCTTGTCACGCACGCTAGTCCTGCCACGCCCATCCCAGCTGTCTCTAAAGCCCACATGTTCCATAAGGGACCCCTCCTCTCTGGGCGGCTGGATTGGGACAAAGAACTGACCGGGCGTCATCTGCCCTGAGCAGAAAGGACACAGCCAGAGGGAGAGAAAGACTGACTGACAGACAGAGAGCAGGGTGAGTTGGAGTGCTAGGCTGCAAAGGGTTGAGAGGACTAAGCTACGCTTCTGAAACTGGCACATGGAGGGACACCTCGGCTGAACGAGATCACGCACACCTTGCGTGAGTCGTGTTTCCAGGGAACGTATGTCACACTGCTCCTGACATCCAGAAGTTAATTAATGGTTGGGTTAGCAAGGGAAATAAGTGTTTGCTAGGAAAGGAGATATAACCGCTGCAAAAACAACGGTATAATGAAGGGCACCAGTGGGACAGCAGAGCCCCTTCTCCTGCTACTCTGCAGGCTGAATAATACAACAGAGTAACACCCTTGGAGTCAGCGGTGGATGTAGCACAAAGAGAACGCAGCTTTTCTATTGGGGCCGCTACAATAGTTATAGTAGTATGTGAGGCATGGTGCTGACCGAGCGAGCGGCTGGGTAAAGGTGTAAATAATAGAACTAAGGCTAGCATGTTCACCGGGCCTAGACAAGACAGCTACTGATGGAAAGACGCAGGAACCAGCAGTGTCAGATCTACCAGCCAGCACAGTGTCTTCAAACAGAATCAGAGAGCACCGGCAATGTACAACAACTTAATACAGCAAAACTTAGCTCATACCTGGCAACTGTATCTCAGCTGGGGCGAAAAATCACACTCAAACCAGAAGGCAACATGCTTTACTGATTTCAAAGATATTGATATACAGCTATTGTACTGTAAGGTGCCTGCTAGAGTTGCCAGCACTGTCTAGTACAGTTGCTAATTGCAGGAGAGAAAACAAAACCCACGCCGAGCGCCTGGTCCTCCGCGCTCAACAACACAAGTACTGGAGCTGTTAGATTAAAATGTGATTTTCAAACTGGGGCTCTGGACCCCTCTATTTCATCTATTTCTAACATTCAAATGTACCATCAGGTTTTCAATCTTTGTGACAGATGCCCCCTTTCTTGTGAAATAACACATTTTCAAATTAATTGATTAAGTAAAACTGCTTGAAAGTCAAAGGATTTTTAATTTATTTTAACTTGGTATCAAAACTCACCATCCTGCATGTTTCTACCAGCAACAGGGGGTCATGAATACACGTAACTCTGTTCTTGGGGGTCATGCGCCTGAAAAGGTTGAGAAGCACTGCTTTACTGAACGGAGTGCCGAGTGTCCAGATCCATATCGACGTGAGTCAGGGTGAGGGCGGGTCCGCCGGGTGGGACGACGACGTGCCTCCAGGCCTCTCGCCGGTCCACTAGTCCTAATGGGTTGCTGTGTCTGATATCCAGGATCAATTCTCAATGCATCATCAATTGCCTCAGTGTATTTTGGCGGAGGGTTGAGACATCATATGCTATTGGTACTGAGGGTCATTGTAGTGAGCGGGGCCTGGTCAGAGAAGGAGAGAGGCCCGGGAAACACTGAGATTAATGCAGGAGCCTTCACACCCGGTGCCAGCCCACCGGTCATTACTCATGTTGCTGCGCTAGAATTACGTGATGAAGCTTTGATAGGGACGGGACGTATGACTGTGTGAAATACAATACAAATAGTGAAGTCATTCTGTTATCCTTGGAGGGAGAAATATATCAAACAGAATTATATCCCTCCGGTAAGGTGATAAATGACCCATTGTGGGGGTGAGTTTTACGGTAATGGTGAAAAATCCAGGAAATGAAAAATGGCCCAGTTAAGCTATCCAAATCATCTGGACTTCTGCTCGCCGCTAGCGTTACAATATAGATGCTGAACCCTTTAAGGTCATTGCCTTCTTCATGCGAGACTTTACAGTTCTGTAAGAGCCTGAATCAGCTCTTCGCTCAGCAGTATGCCCAAAATAACTAATGACTCGGAGCCCATTCTCCAGAAGGGAGTTGACCACTTGCTCCTCTCTTCCCACATCAGGGGGCAGCTAAGGGATGTGCAGCATCCGCACACAGTGTCTCACCACCCTCTCCGTCCGAGCTGCAGCCTACCTCTAACAGGAGGCTGTAATTAGCGGGATGGCGGTGGCAGCGCTAATTAGCATCTCGGCTCGGTTTTAGAGACTCGGGCTGTCAAGACCCACGGTGCTTCGCGCACACGTAGACACACACCACAGACCGGGCTTCTCTGCTCGTTACCGTGCAACATCTCCCACATGCCAATTACTGCACATTTCCATGCCTGCTATTAACATTCGGTTATTTATAATGATGACCTCGTCGTGGGAACACGGCCTCTTTAGTCTGGGTTGCAGAGCTTGTTTAGGATGGATGTGATTTACAGATCCACTGTAGGTCATTTGCGAGAGATTAAAATGTGAAGGAAATAATTTGACGTGGAGCATTGATGTCCAAGTTGCAAGTAGTCTTGTGTGATGAAGCTATGTCTGTGGGGTGGCAGTAGCTCAGGAGTCCTGTCGTAGTGTCCTTGAGCAAGTCACCCAACCCCAAATTGCTCCCGCAGGTTGGCGCCTTGCATGGCTGCCTCCGCCAACGGTATGATGATATGTAAGTCGCTTTGGATGAAAGCTAAATGCCGTAATGTGATGTCTGAATGGACATCAGCAACTTCCTCAGCAGCTGTGTCACGACCACAGAATTTGAATGGATAGAACGGTCTTTCCCATTCAAATCAACGTTCCATTTTTATGTGTACCGTTAACTTCCGTGTAAACCGACTCAAGTCACTGAGGCAACGAAAAGCAATAGAAAACTGTCATCTTATGGATTGTTGGACCGATTTGGGTTTAATCTCTTTATATTACTGTTGGTAAGTCGTACAAAGCGAACCCTTTTTAGTTTACAGTGGGATACACTTTACGGCCTTACTGCCCAGATTTGCGCTGTCACCATAGCAACAAACCCTTAAAATGTACTAGTACTAGTCAAATGACCACGGCAAACAGGGGAAAGACCGTTCAAGTTCTGTGGTCACAACCATAGCCAGTTCCAGCTCCAACCCATGATCCAGTTCTGTCCAGCTTTCCCTCCTTTTCCATAGTCATCGTCTGTCTTCTGTGCGTTTGTGTTTTGTTCCAGGCCCTGTCGTTCCAGTCTCGTCCACCAGGTTCCCCACACCGGTCTTCTGTCTGTAATCGGCCCTTGAATCTGTTTCCCCTGATGTTCTGCAGGTGTGATCTTTTGCCTACCTGTGATCACGAGTTTGCCTGCTCCCTCTATTAAATGTTTCCCTGCCTTCCGCCCAATGCATGCTGGGATAGGCTAGCTTACTTCAGAATTAAGTAAAAGGGAACAAAACACGCCAATTGCAATATTACGCTGCAATATTACACATGGTGTTTCATCATTACCCTGATGTAATACACAGTGATATGTCAGTTCATAGAAGGTTATTCTTCTCATCCTCAATCCCCAGACACATGCCCGATTGCTTTGCTATAATGCCGTATGCTGTAATGCATAGGAAGAAGGGTAAGTAGGCAACAGTCCAAAAAGTTCCCCCACCTGTCCAGGAAGCTGACCTTTGTGTGATATATCGAAAGTGCAGACAAAAGCCCACCGGCTGAGTCGCCTGCTGAGTGATTGATCTCATCTCATTATAGGAGTTGAGTGCTGAGGGTGAAGCAGGCTCGCTATGTCTGTGAGTGCATACACTGTTTAGCGGCACAGCCTTTCCCATGTCAACAACAACGCCAT
>OMOT01025704.1:0-11878 GCA_900312575.1 Acanthochaenus luetkenii | reverse complement strand
TTACTGGCGGACGGCTTACTCCCTCTTCTTCCTTTAAATCAATAGCACCACCCAGCAGCCCTGAGTAATCGTCCCCGTGCACGCCAAGGTTCCCGGTATCGTCTCGGGGTCTTCACACAGTTACGTGCCAATTGACTTTAGAGGATCAGCAGTCGGGGGGGGGATTGTCATCATTTCCCATTCGACCAAGACTGTCGAGCGGCAAGAACGCCAACTGCACGTCGAGGGCATGAGAAGATGCATCGCCGCGGTTATACGACTCGAACCCAATCGATCCTTCCGAGTGTGAAAATCCGGGCGGATCAGGGCTTGGCCGGCCTCAACGGTTACGTTAATCAGGAGTCCTTTCACGGCCCTCTCCTTCGTGGCCTTGACGAAGGGACTCTGGGCCCTGGAGGGCTTCAGAGAACAGCTTTCCGAGGGCCGTGTCCTGCGAGGCCCCCAGAGTGTTCGCTTGCAAGGCAGGAATATGAAAGAGGCGAGTGTGAACTATAACCCGTAGTAATAGCAACATTGGGGGATAGTCGTTTTCTCCCGCAGGACACTTCCTCTGCTGTTGTTGGTCATATCTGTGAACAAATGGAAGATATTAAGAATGTCGTCTTCCCTCAGTCTTGGTTCTCCTCGTGATTTTCAAAATATATCCGATCGAGCCCGTTTCCTCTCACTTCTCAAGCTCTAATTGCAAAGCATCATGACTCCCTAGCACCATCTGTTGAGAACATCTCTAAATTACAGGCAGACTTTTGATGGATATCGAATATATAACCCGACCAAAAAGGACAGGAGCTAAAGTACTGCAAGGCGCTGTAGATACAAACGTCACATAAACCAATGAGTCACTAGCAGCTCCACATCTTTATGTAAAAGCTGTGACTCTTTCAAACATGCTTGACTCAATACTCTTCCACACTCTTCTTCAGAGAACACGGACGTTAGTAATCCATTTTCCGCACTCACTTTTCTACTTTACCTGTTGAAATCGTCAGCAGGACAAGTTTACAAAATCACACAATTATTTACATCGCTTTTATTGTTTATTTTTACATTCTAGTTGTGTGCTTATATTCCATTTCTTATACCCGCTTAATCATATTACATTTGCCGCTGCAAACAACCTAATTTCCCCACAGGATCAATAGTCATCCCATCTTAAACATCAGCTGCTCTGGATCTGTCACATGCGATACACTATTTGTTGCAAACCACGGCCCTTTCGCATGAACGTTCCTTTTATGCGAACGCGCTCATTGCTGGATGGGTGAATCCTGGGTTGACGGAAGTGGAACACCACCTTTGTGAGACTGGTTAGTCAGGATTGACACGGTTTGGTTTTGTGAAGCCACTGACTTGTGAAGATACTGTGACTATGCTGAACTGGTTTCACGACAGGCCCCTGGTTAGTGATGTCAGAGACATTTCCCTTGCTGAATCACAACTGAAACAGATTCAGCAGAATGCTTGAACCAGAGAAAAATATATCATGGCCTACTCCAAGAGATGTTTGACTCTTTTGAACACAAAATAATGACAAATCGGTCAAAAAGTGTACAACACAATTCGGGTTTAAAATAAATAAATAAAAGGAACCATACGTCAGTTTAAATCTGAGGCCATGGTTCTCAGCAGGAAACCGGCGGATTGCCTACTCCGAGTAGGGAATGAGCCCTTACCCCCAAGTGAAGGAGTTCAAGTATCTCAGGGTCTTGTTCGCAAGTGAGGGGACAATGGAGCGTGAGATGGGCCAGAGAATCTGAGCAACGGGAGCCGCATTGCGCTCGCTTTACCTACTCACCTATGGCCATGAAAGGTGGTCATGACCGAAAGAATGAGATCGCGGATACAAGCGGAGGAAATTGGTTTTCTCAGGAGGATGGCTGGCATCTCCCTTAGGGACAAGGTGAGAAGCTCAGTCATCCGTGAGAGACTCGGAGTTGAGCCGCTGCTCCTTTGCGTCAAAAGGAGCCAGTTGAGGTGGTTCGGGCATCTTGTAAGGACGCCACCTGATCGCCTCCCTAGGGAGGTTTTCCAGGCACGTCCAGCTGGGAGGAGACCACGGGGCAGACCGAGGACTAGGTGGAGGGATTATATCTCCACGCTGGCCTGGGAACGCCTTGGGATCCCCCAGTCAGAGCTGGTTCATGTGGCCAGGGAAAGGGAAGTTTAGGGGCCCCTGCTGGAGCTGCTACCTAAGGTGGACGAATGGATCTCACTGTGTCACGCATATTAACTACTATCCAGAAGAAACAAGTTTGAAATCACTGTTTATTTTTCCAAATAATACAATGAAATACCCCACCAAAAAAAAGAAAATAATCATGACATTGACCTAAAACAAAAAAGTTAAAACATACTTACAAAATATTGTCAAATCAAAGACGTGCATGCTGAACAGTATGTCAGAGCGAGACAACATAGTGGAGGGAGGACGTTTCTTATCAAAACACACAATATAAAAACTGAGCTGTAAAAGGGGGATCTGACATTTTTTTCGGATTAACTGAATTGAAATAAATACCGGGACTCAAACAGAGATGAATGAATCACAGAGAAATGGCATGACTACATCAGGGACCGAAGTTCAAGGTTGAGCGAGAGGATAAAAAACCTTTACAAAAACGGCTGGATTATTGTAGCAGTAGTTGTACAAGTGTCCTCACAAGACGATGACCGTTCATGGCAGCAAAGAACACGGGAACTCCACTCAGCCTTATCTGTCTGGCCGCATCATGCCAGGCCTGACTGGCATCATCATGGGTCGAGGATGACGCATCATGTGCGGTGGTCCTGGCATCATCTGCATGTGCCCTCCCATTGGTGGCCTCATGCCTCCTAGACATGTGAAGAAACAGACAGCTTAGGTTATCGCTTTTTGACGTCATCACATCCATGAGCAAGCATGAATGCCTCCCAGATAGAACGTGTCCTATAAAGTGTTTGCGATATACTTAGTATACGTCTATTTTCAACATTGGCTACAGTAATATGCGGAATTCTATGCATGTAACTAATTTAGAATAACCGCTTTAAGCTCATCCTCCGGTGATGAGAATCCCTGTTAAATGCCTGGTTGGCATGGAAACATCCTTTGACTTCTTTCTCCGTCAGTGCAAACTCGCACCACATTATGGGGTACATTCGATGTCAACAAAAAACATGGTGGCGAGCAATATTTAAAATTACTATAGGGATTATAATTTATTTCCCTTGTAGTATAAGTAACTCCAGCTCAGGTGGACTGGAATATTTTGTTAACTACTTATTCATGACAACAGGGATAGCCGGGGTTACTCAGTGCATGTGAACGTAACCATTGTTGATGGTTGACTGAATTACTGCAACGCCATTACAAACTTGTGTCTTATATGAGGTAATGGTAAAACGGAATAGCTTCTTTCTTGTGCCGTCTGTCTTGAGCTGAAATATCTTTAACTGGCACAACAATACAACTATGCAGTTTCTCCCAGCACTCTAAAAACACAAATTAGGATTATTAATACTGTTTGTTCATCAAATAATAACATTTTTTACCAGGTCCACCAGGCATCATTCCATGGGGTGGAGGCCCCATCATGGGCATCATAGGAGGACCTCCCATAGGGGGTGTTGGTAGCATGCCTGGGCGTGGGGGACCACCTGTGGCACAAACGTCAAACATTAGCATCTCTTGCACATGCACCACAGTGAATCAGGTTGTTTGGGAGCTGAATTTAAACTGATTTATCTGATAAACAAAAGACCTCTCATTGTGTCTGTTCAGATTTGTTTATCACAAATCTGTTTTTATTAATCAGCTAAAATCAGATCCTCATCCCGAGGCTTCCTCAGACAGTTTTCCACAATGACTGCCGGACTGAAAATCGACTCCTTTCCAGGTAGAACGGTAATTTCTATTTTTAACATGGGTAATGTCTAGCCTAGCGAGCAAGACCTGGTTAAGACCAGACATGGTAAAGGTCACAAATCAATCCAATCTCCAGATTTGGTTTAATTTAGTTTCAAGTAGTTGCAAGCTGTGCCAGTGCAAGGAGCTTTGCTCCCGTTGTACCTCATCCGATCCGACAGAGCCTCCCGTTGGGAAAACAAAAGTTAAACGTATGACTTCATGCTCCAGACTTTATGCTATTTGTAATGGTGTGTCGTAGACAGAAACTTGACACTTAATTGTAAGTGATTGGACGTGCAAGAGAGGCTGTAGAAATGCCCAACACTACGATATAAGGTGCCACTCGTGGACTTGCACATTATCCTAATCTAGTTTGATTCCACTCGACAGTCAAGATTTTCTGAAAGCTGAGTTGAGATGTGATGTCTAAGTGGAGAGGATGAAAGCCAGGTAAACAATCGATGGTAACAGTGATGTATATTATGTCAATTACTATGATGTTGTATTTTGGCATTTTACGCAAGTAATTTGTGTTTACGTACATTTTTATTTCCCATATCTGGATATCTAGAATATAAAACTGTTGTGATCTTTCAGCATTGTGGATTTTTCAATAAATACTTCTGCTCCTTACATTTTTAGGGGTGTGCATGGATTGTTTTTGAGGTTGGGAGCACCAGGGCTACCAAGTGAGCCCTGATATTCTTTCCCATATGAGAGTGAGGGGAAACGTAAGAAGAACCAGGGTGCATGTCATGGTTAATACTTATTGAGGAGCTGAAGGATGATAGACTCACCTGGGGGAGGGCCACCGGGGAATGGCGTGGGAGGAATCTTTCCCTGTTGAAACGCAGCCGCTATTGGGGGAGGGGACAAAGCGTTAAACACACAAACTGCCGCACAATACTTTTTCCTATGTGGCACACAAAAAGTCCTCTCATTGCTTAAGTGTTTAGCAAGAAATACATTTACTCTGACAGCTAGTTTATCATCTACGGCTACTAATGTAAGATCAAATTAAGCAAGCAGTGCAAACATTAGAAGCATGGAGAGGAGATTGCATAGCCTATGTTAAATCATGTGTACTCTCCAACTGATTTAGGCCTAAGCGGAACAAAAGACAACAATCTCAAACATGAGAGGCCATTACCCCTAGATGATTGCATTACCAATGTCTCATATTAGTTGACAAACAAGGCAACGCAGAACAAAACCATGTTGCACACTTTATTCTAAGTGAAAGCATTTAGACAATGATTTGCTTACTTGTTTTATCAATCAGGCTCTGAGCCTGCTCCTCCATCCATTTCTGGTAGTAATCTTTCACATTTTCTTTGTGTTTTCGACCACTACAGTGGGTCTTCCTCACCGATGGCTAGGAGAGAAACAGAATAAGAACAATGGGGATATTTTACAGGAGCAGAACAAACCAAATATATGATCTCCATATGCTTTTAAACTATTTGATTTTGTGAATAATGTGATATATGGAAACAAATCTTACCGAATCATGTGTAAGGTAGGTGTCACAGTAGTCACAGTAAAATCTGTGAAATGGTTAGAATAATTTTTTTATTTTATTACATGGACAGGGAGAGTAACTGATACATAAAACCAGAGCAGTAGTCGTGACCTCTCCGCAAGTTGTACTTTAACTATCACGTTGCTAATTTCTGCATTCTTACTTTGTAGTAGTTACTTCTTTTTTTTATAAAGGAGGTAAAAAGAACAAGTCTAAACATTATATATCCTTATTACCTGTAATCATAAATATTACAATACATTTCCCATATTCATGCCTGGAAGAATTTTGTAATACAATTTCAGACACCCCTAAAGTGGACCATACCACTTCTTAACAGTCTGCCTGCCTCACTCCCATCATTGCAGTGGCTCGCGTCCTCGTTAGTCTATGCTCGCATACATTGCGCAAGCAATGGAGATGCTGTAGGTTACTGTAAGTAGCTAGCTATCTCGCTAGTTTATTCCACTTAACTGTCTTACCTTTAGAGTTTCTGAATTACATTGTGTCTATGGAAGAACGCTAATGTTTGCTAGCTTCTAACTTTTGTCTTAAATTACAGATTTGATTTCATTCAGAATCAACATGAGCGAGAGGAGAGCTGGTGCTAAACAAATAGTACATTGAAATTTGTTAGAATTAGGACTTAAGAGATGATAATGCAGCCTGTATTTTCTGTGGTTGTCATGATAGTATGGATGGTGGTGAGTTTTACATTCATGTGCTGTTGTATTAAGGAGGAGGTCAGAATGACAGTCAGCAGGCAGGACAGTGAGCAGGCAGGACCTAGTAGCAAAGAGGTGAGATAGAAAGGAGACTGCACTTAAAGATGTATGCCATCATACCAGATCATACCTAGAGTCTCTCTAGCTTAGGCTTTTGAGCCTGTAGAGTCCCATCTTATCCATTCACTTTGGTATTGGGACCAGTACAGGATCTACAATGTGGAATGTTGGTTTTATTTTTTCTATTAGACTATTTTCAAAGTAAGAAAACAGCTAACAAATGTAGATTATTGGGTGGTCTATGCCTTTAATGTTGGTCAGACACAGGCCTAGATGCTGTATGGTAGTAACACATCTGCCTCTCTGGCATGTTGATAGTGTCTTTGGTTCTGGTGCAGCATTGTGTGGGTCTGTGTTGGAGTGGAAATTATGGTCTGCTGTTGTGTGCGTGTTGGGGATTGGGGGGTGTAAACGTGTAATGTGTACACGAAAATGAAACACTATCCGTTTAGGATGGATTAAACTAAATGTAAAAAAATATAATAAAAAAGCGGCGGAAAAGCTAAAGCCTGAAAGTAGTTTACAAAACAACAACGAGGACGGCAACGTGATGGAACATGGTGGTGTGCTTGAAGACTGAAAAGGGGAGTACAGGCTCAATGAACAATAATCTGCGGTTAAAACATGTGACCGAAGATTTGAAACAAGATGGCATGGTGGGTAAGAGCTTTTTCTACTCCACAGAGAGCCGTGAAAAAACCCCGCTGGTCGCGGAAATGAAAGACAAGTCTGTTAAGAGAAGTGGATGCGCCAGGCTTCAGGAGCATGTTGAGCCGGCTCACTCGGTCCCAAGACGGTGGACGATGACACAGCGGATACAACAAATGTATGATCGAGGAATTGAGGCCGGTGAAAAAGACGAGCTGACCTGATACCTCCACGCCCTCTGAGAGAGTTTTCCTCTGGTCAAAAAGCTCAGAAACCGCTTGATGGCAGAAAATGTGGACATGCTACTGTTTTTAAAAAGCTATCTCAAGTACACTGAGCTGCGAGTTGTAATATGATATAGTCCAGTCTGGCCGAAGTCAAGCGTAAAGTCTAGTTTTCTAGTTTAAATAGCCTCCAGAGTGACGTTAACGTAGTAACCTATATTTATTTAGACAGTCAAGAACTAAGCTTTAATTTAGATCAGGTTATACAGCCAGATGTTGAAGCTCTGCAGATCCTCACGTTAGGTAACTGTCAAGCACTAAGTTGACTGTTTCCCCCCCCAGATATTGATTAATGCTGTTGGCAATCAATGTTTTGTTTATTACAAATAAAGAACTTCAAACTTTTCTTTAGTCATGTATTATTATTATTAGTAGTAGCCTCCTGTATTATAAATAGAAGTATTATAATGACTGTAGTCCGTATCAGGAGAGGTGTCTCACATGAGATCATCGGGACTGAAGGTCCATGACAATAACAAAAACACTCATGTCATTGGAAGGCTGTTTGATTAGAATTTCATTACACTAGTTTATTTTATGAAACAATAAAGAACATTCTATTGTATTGTAACCTATATTACCACCTAACGTTAATCCTTCATAACTGCTTGCTTACTTAGTAGCAGCCACCCATTTTAATGAAGGAGTTAATGTTAAGGTGCATCAGACGTACTGTAGTATAGCATCAATACCATATATTATTGTCCCTGTAAAATAAGCAAATACGGACCAACAGTAGCATTAACTTACAGAGCCACAATCCGTCGGAACCAACACGACTGAATAAACTGTTACAAAGAACCACAATAAACGAATAAGGTGACCTGTACCCCACACTACTATGTATTGGGTACGCCTGACTGCTGCCGATCAAAACGATTTAATATCACGGGACTGTGCGTGTCTTTTGTGTCCCAAGCTAATGTTGGCTAAGTTAGCTACCGTTCACGTCCCGGTAAATCCCAGCAAATAGGCTGCGCCAACACAAGGACCACAGCGTTCATTCGGCGACGAAACGGCCCGTTTCGTTAGTTTAAATATTATATAAAATCGTCATATATCAATTATAAACACAAATCGTAATATAGTCTGGGAAACAGTAAGAATCCGACATTAAGCATGGTGATATCTGAACTTACTTAGGCATGTTTCCGTGCTGTCTCCGACTCGAGAGCGCGATTCCGGTGTTCCTAATAAATGTTCCTACTAGATATGAGACCTAGCCACAAAGCGTTCCACCCGTAAGCAATACGTAACGTTACATATCGTCGTATAACTATAGTTGCAATGATATACACTACACATGTATAAATAAAGGTTTATGGCTGCCTAAAAATAGATTATATATATATGTACAATCTTTTTACGTATATATATATATATATAATAAATAAAAGGAAAAAAAATACACAACGTGTTTGTTTTATTGATGGATGTTCGCTGTATGTTGATTACCTAATGGACTTCATCGTTTATTCACCTTTTTATTGTATTTACTACAGGCCTACTTCCGTGTAATCACCCCCTTTATAGTTATATTACACGTCTCCTCCCTTGCAGGTACAGTTCTGTGAATTCCGTCTGTACGTGTGTAGTCTATTGACGGCGATTCGTTTGTATTTAAAATAAAAATCCAGCTCGATTTGTAATTGTAATTGTATGATGATTTTGGTCAGGTTATTTCATATGCTAGAATCTATTTAACGTGAAACTAGACCGAAGCCAACTTTCATTCATTGATAAACCAATGAAAAAGGGGCTTCAAATAGCAACAGATGACGTTGGCGCCCACATAGTGGTTTGTGCAAACGAACGCGCGAGATTGTAGTAACGTCAAACATTCTCCCTTCCTGTCATGCGTACTGAGGTTGTTGTTGTTGAACAGGTTGTTATGGCTGGACAAGGCCTCGGACTAAATTGAGAGAGGATCCCCCACCACCCGTCTCGGCTACGGGACACCTGCCATCCATGGAGGGCATTGATATGGACGTAGACGCGGAGCTCATGCAGAAATTCAGCTGCATGGGCACCACGGACAAGGACGTCCTCATTTCGGAGTTTCAGAGGCTGCTGGGGTTTCAACTCAATCCGGCTGGCTGCGCGTTCTTCTTGGACATGACCAACTGGTGAGTGCGGGGATATGAGGGCCTACGTAGGCTAACAACATGAAGCTAACCTAGCCGTCTACGTTAGCTAGCTAGCGTACGTAAAAATGCTAGATACCATTTATTTTTTTGAAAGAAGAAAAAAGAGGCAGAAATGCCAAGTCGGTGCTGTTCAAAGGCGAGGGGATTATTTCATTACACACTGGGAATGGAAGTTAACTTCCTAAGTTTGTCCTGTGAGCTGCGCTAACGTATAAAAAAAAAAGAGCAAAGAGCAAGCCAGCTAACTAGCTCGCTCGCGAAGATGAGCAGAGAGGCCTTTCGATGCAGATTATCTGCCATATTACACAATAGTCTTCCAAGCGATACGTGTCCACAACCTAAGCTAGCTAACCCGTGCTCTTTAGGAAGCCACGACTTCGTGTGGCGTTCGAGTTCCAGTTCGTGTGATGACGTAACCAGCCCGTGATCTGTGGACGGCAGAGAAGTGGGCTTTTATCGGGACGTCTTTGTATCCATGATCAGTTGACGCCAAGCGTGTAGGTGAACAGCGGCAGATTACCTAGATCACTGTCTAATTTAATGATCAACATCAGAAGAGTGGACTCTCTTGGATTGGATGGATTAGCTCTTGGGGCAGCGGAGTGGCCTAGTGGTCAGAGAGGCAGTACTCATGCCAGGGTTCAAGCCCCCTGAGTCAACAGGTTTCTGGCCTACTGAAGTGTCCTTGAGCAAGACACGGAATCCCTATCAGCTCTAGGTGCGCTGTTCTCCTGGAGTAGGGGGGTAGTGTAAAGAGAATTCCCTTACAGAGATCAATGAAGTATCAGATTGTACGTTATTAAATTAGTAGCTCTTTTAATGGGTTTTGCCTAGTATTACCAAAGATTGCTGTGTCAAATCCACCGTAACGTCACACTCAACTACTCCCCATGCCTTTTTGTGTTGGAACAGGAACCTTCAGGCTGCTATTGGTGCATATTATGACTTTGAAAGTCCCAATGTCAACACGCCATCCATGTCCTTTGTTGAGGACGTGACAATTGGGGAAGGAGAGTCTGTTCCCCCTGATACACAGTTCACAAAGACCTGGAGATTACAAAACCCAGGTGTGGAGCATGTCACACATTTATAAAAAATACAAATAAAACACATTTCTTAATGATAGTGTGTGCATGTATTATATTATCTCCATTGTTCTGTAACTGAACTGTGTTTTAACTGTACTCCTTTGTGTGTGTTATAGGTACCGAGTCATGGCCACCCGGGGTTTGTCTCAAGTACGTCGGTGGGGATCAGTTTGGGCATGTGAACATGGTCATGGTGAAGTCTCTAGACCCTCAGGAAATATCAGATGTGAGTGTGCAGATGCGCAGTCCCACAGCACCAGGCATGTACCAGGGCCAGTGGAGAATGTGTACAGCCACCGGATTATTCTACGGAGGTAGGAAATCAGCAAAAATGAAGAATATATTAGGCAGGCCAGAATGTCCCAAATAACAAATACACAAAAAAATTTGGCACATCCGCTCTGCTCCCGTTGGTGCTTTTGGGGCACGCAAATTTAGTTTGAACTATATTATCATCTGTCCTTAGCGTCTGATTGATTTTAGTGACACAAATAAATGATATACTGTATGTGTAATTTATTTTCATGAGGACGGATCGAATCTAATCATGTTTATTTATATAGCCCTTTTATACACGCATGTCTGTCTCAAAGGGCTTTACATAGTATCATATATATACATACTACACCATCATATACAGAATATACTATATGTACATCATATACTATGTCATATACATACTAGGGATGGGTGGGAGTACTCGAGTATTCGTTCAAGACATTAGTATTCCAAAATGATGTACTTTGTATTACAAATAAATTGTTGTTTTGTTGGACTGATTAAAGTTGAATTACATGTTTATAATACAAATACAAAGTTATATGTACAATTATTAAATAAATATAAATAAATAAATAGTTACCATTCAGTTAATCGACAGCTCATCGTGACGCCACGCCACTCGCACACTACAATGGTGACCAGTGACCACCAAGCGGAGTGAGGTGTGGAAATATTTTAAGGAAACTGATGGATAAACCATGCAGTGTAAGATATGCAATGTCAAATTTAGATTAGATAAGATTGCATTTTACCTATCATAAGCATACCAGTTCGATGATTAACCTCTTCCACCCTAGGGTTCTGGGAGGGTACGCTCACCTGAATGAACGTACCCAAATTAAAACAAGAATAGCTCCACATCCGTCAGGTCAATATGCATGACCTTGACATCTATGGATAGACAAGACCTTATAGAATCTATTCCCAGTGTCAGTAACCTTCTGAGTGTTAGTATGCCAGAGTAAACTTGGATAAACCAAAGGAGAAATTTAGATTTTTATCCTCGCCTAAAGTGATTTCTAAATTAAACAGTGGATAACACCATGATAGCAATGATCCCATGTAGAAAGATGCCACTGAATCTATTCAGCAACTCCTTGACTACAACTGTACCAAAGTACATAGAAATACAACAAAGCATATAGGTTCTACAAAGGTTTTAGTGATGATAGTACCAGGCGGACTCTCCATTTTGGCCATTTGGATACCCAAGGTGCCCAAAGTGTGCCAAATGTG
>OMOT01025703.1:0-12258 GCA_900312575.1 Acanthochaenus luetkenii | reverse complement strand
GAATGTGCCGTGATAAATGGAGCTTTGTTGTGGAACATTTTGCCAGACACAGGAAGAGTGTCATTAGTGGGAGTCAGAGCTATTTCTAGATGAAATATTTTCAGAATAGGATGATAATTACACTGAGCGGCATAATAATTGCACAGAGCGGTCAAGGGTTTCATTTAATTAGAATGTTATTCAAACTTATGAGATGGGGGACTTGAATAGCACCAGAACATTACATACGCAATTAAGACCAGAACAAACACTGATGATGCAGGATGGCATTTACAATCTGTGTTTTCCAAATCAGGGTCAATTGTTTGTCTAATGCGTAAATGAGGGACCTTCAGACCCGATCCAGATAGTATGAGCTGTCAGAGCTGAGAAAGGAACGTTTGTTAAGCCTTTGTCGATGTGTTACTTTTTGGTCTAATTTTGAATTACAATTATATTTTCATCATCAACTAATTTCTAACGTGAAATCACAGAACACAGACGGGCTACTGGTTCTTCTATGATCTACTTATCAAACAGTCAAGTGTACCTCGAGTAGATAGTACAACTTCTCCTTGTTTGAAGATTTTGGACGAGTCAGTTTTACTATTTCCATTTTCTACCAACTGGGAATGAGTGTGTTGTATGGATATGGTAAGGGCAAGAAGTCGTGTCCTTTCCCGGTGATGTCATCATGACATCACCAAATTGTTAGGACTGACAGTACAAAGCAAAGCACATTGGCTGTTCCCCAAAACGTTTAAACGTGTGGTATGTGCGTGCACGGTTTTATGGTTTCATTTGACTGTAAGTGGGTCAGTTTTATTCCACGCTAACGAGCTGAACGTGTTACACTGCACAGATGTGGCAAATGTGTCACAGCTGTAATGTGACCAAAGTCATCGTCTGTCCTTAACTGGCTGAGGAAGGAATCAAGTATTGCACATGACGTGCAGTCAGTGATTCCAGACCTGCTTTGAGCTGGCGCACCCCACTTCGTCTGCTCTCGTTTACCCACGAGCGTCTCTCTTCTACCCCCACGATGATCATCAGGTCAGTTTGTTTGTGTTTTCCCCCAAAATGGATATATTTGTTGTTGTTGCTGGGAATATATGGAGAATATCCAGTGTTGCATGTTTAAATGCTAATTTCATGTCAACAGTGATTGAATGAAAAGTGATGCCTTAAGTATAAACTACAAAGGAGTGCTTCTCTCCAGTGTAATGAAGATGCTGGTCTGATTTGATCCTGAGAAGCCCTCATTTTCCTAGCCATGGGCCGGGCTCCCAGAATGTTATCTGTGACCTCTGACCTCTGGAGCTGAGAGTCCCCCAGATGTCCGTGCTTGGCTCGTCTCAGTTCTCACGCAGCGGTAAAGAGGCCTAAACCGTGTGATGTGTGACTCTTGTCGAAACTGAGTTATGAACAATTCCAACAGTCAAATCATACAGATGTTATTGTTTTATTGAGCCGTCACAACTCATTTCAGTATGTCAGTATAGTTTTGTTAAGCCAGTGATATTTGTCAAGAGCATGGATTCTATGCAGCATTGTTGAGTGACACAAAATGTGTCAAAGTAAAACTATGCATCTGTGGAATAATGTGGTTTTAAATTATATTGTTACAATTGAAATTACATAAGAAATAACTTATTTTTCACTAAAACTGCTATATAAATACAGGGTACAACTTTTATATATATTTTGTTTTACATTTCTTTTTATATTGACTAATTAAGAATAAGTGAGTAGTAGTTATAAAGACAGGTATGAGATGTCCCTCTAATGAAGGTGTTTCATTATATTTCAGATTTAAGAGGCAAAGTAATTAGGCTCTTGAAAATAAGCTTCAGATCGTATCATATAGTGTTCTGGCTGTACAGTTTCCACATTATCCCTCGACAATTTAATTTATCGCTTGATCATTTGATTTGCCTTAAGATGAGGCAAATCAAATTATCGATAAATGAATCTAATCATGTTTATTTATATAGCCCTTTTATACAAGCATGTCTCAAAGGGCTTTACATTGCATCATATGCACATACTATGTCATCATATACCGCTACATACTATATAATATACTACATCATATTTACATACTACATATACTACACTACATCTTACACCATACTGCTGAATGAATGCATTCACCAGACAAGTTGTGTGGTCTCCATGTCACCATTGTCTTATCACATTATGGCCAAAATAGCACTTCTCACAGTCTGCCAGCTACGATATAATTATGTTTTTGCTGATACAAGTTGTCAAAAATAGAGAGTGATTTTCCCAGAGGAAGAGCGTTCCAACGTTTTGAAAACATCTCGGAGGAAGCCAGCGTCTCTAGCATTATGGAGGAAGCTGATGTCTCCACTGTCCTCCACATGGCAGCTTCCAACAGGTGCATCCACTCTCACTGAAACACACAGATGTTATGTTTACAGATGATTTATTTGGAACAGAAAATGGAAAAAGTCCTCAAATATAACCTTTTCCACCCTGAAGGGAAACACCGACCCAACAGTGACATGAATCGACGTGTTTCTGATATAGCCATTACTTAGGTTTGGACTTTATGTCTGTAAATGGCTTGTGAAAAGGTTTGGTGTTTCCTACAATGGCACGTGTGATACTACTAATACATTTTATCCGGAGCACTGCGATGGCCAAATTACACAAGATGTAACTGGGAGACCTACACGTGCGCATTTTCACCAGATGGGTCAGAGCGCAGAGGAAGTGAAGGCTCATTGGCTCATTGGCTCTCTAACCAGGCCACCATGAAAGCTTGCAACACTGTTTAAATATGAATATTGCTGCACTGGTAGTGGATTGAGAGTGTGATTCATACACAGACAGCTGGTACTGTGGTCATGATACGCCGGCTTAATAAATGGAACATGCTGCTTCAACAAGCTACAACAAGCTACAACCTTAAAGCAGATTCATTCCGAATGGGATCCTCCAATGAATTACAAAATGCTAAGGGTCCATGTCAGTCTGCATCACAGACAACAAATCACTGCTGCTGCTTGAAGTACGCATAACGCATAACGCCTTTATGGGTTGAGCGACGTTCACGGATGACGTTACGCGGTCGTCGCAGCCTCTGTGTGCAATATACACTACTGCACAGCATTGCTGGTAAAAGTAGTGCGTGTTTGTAAACCTGAAAATAATAAGGTGCTTTATTGATAGGTTTGGATATGATAAAGACAAGAAAGATTACAACATTTCAACGATTGTCAACTGCGCGTTTACACTGGTAACCCACAGTCTGACGTGTAAATGAAAAAGCTTTTTGGCAGTTGTGGTCCGATGAAGAGTTATTTTAACTTTGTGGAGTGGCAGCTTGAAATCTTGCTCAGACAACTTAATTAGAACCTTTATTTACAACTCAGAGAACACGTTGAGGGTAGGAACCCTCATTTACAGCGGTGACAAGTTACAAAAAGAAAATGTGTAATGACATTCAAATAAAACCAAATGTGTGATCAAATAATTCAAGATACACTCTACTTCATTCCAGGTATGAGTGGCATTCATATATATATTTTTAAAACTTTCCTAATTCTGGCTAACCCGTAAACATTTAAAAGTTCTGCTGCATCTCCTCTTAACCCTAACATAAAAACCTAACCCTAACATAAAAACATAACCCTAACATAAAAACCTAACCCTAACATAAAAACCTAACCCTAACCCACAGTGTGATTAGGAGGCACAGAGAACGGTTCGATAGAAACAACTTGTATCACGAGTGACCAGACTTGTCCTCAACCGGCCAAAAGGGAAAACAAGACAAGAGAACAATAGAAATAGAAAGTGTGGAAGTGGAAGTTCTTCCTGTTCACCTCTGCTCCACCTCCCACAGTGAGAGAGATGGCACCGTGCCTCAGGGGCTTTAGACTGGGTTTGCCTTCAGTGTTTTGAAAAGGGGGACGTGTCCTTTGGAGCGCTCAGGAAGCGGAGGGAACGAGAAGGAAATGTTAGAACTTTTTTTTTGCGGGGTTGCAAGCAAAGCCACGTCAGCTCCCCAGTTCGAGCTTCAGCATGTTTTCCACTTTGAAGATGGGTAAACAAACTAGCATTGTCGTTGCAGACACCATCAGTCAAGGGACAGACTAAAGAAAGGGAATGAGTCAATACAGGAAGGTCTTTTGAGATTGTCTCTCGAACTGGGTGGGAAACGGCCTTCCAGATAATGTTGTATTTTTTAAAACTACATCTAATTGTCCTGATTCTGCCTGACAACATATATCTCGTCAGCCTTTTCTATGAATAATGATAGTAATAGTATATAACAATCTATCATTATAAGTCCATTTTCTTGAATAAAGTGTCATTTGGATCTTTCTCCAGAGAATCTGCACTTTTTAAGTGAAGATAGGGAAATGGTCTCATGCCAAGTTATTTTATTGTAAGTGCAATTTGTCTAATTGTACAACATCATAGCAACTGCTTTCACTAGCGCTGTATATTCGATTTTATTCAAATAATCAACCATTTTCTAAACATGCAAAACAATGAAACATAATACAAGTGGATGTCAGCACCTGAACCGTGATAACCAAAACCACAGCTAGTAGGTTACCGAGACATTTGATGACCTGCCAGCATATGTTGGCTGAACCTTTGTCATGCCTCTTCCTGTGAGGCCTTTGGTTTTGAGGGACAGAGGAACTTACTACTTAGCCTGTGAGCGGCTTGCATAGCGTTTGGAACAAAGTGCTACTAAGCGGAGGATTTCTAATTGCTTTGCAGAGAGGAAATACGTCATATTCAACAACGATTATGGCCTCTATCTACCAGTCATAGCTGTTTTTACATGTGGAACTTATTTCCCCCAAAATGTTTAGTGCATGAAAAAGGGAGTACAATAAACTACACCGAGATACCAAGACTCTCTGAACTACAGAATGTATTGACGATTGTCCGATTTCCAAATATAAGTATAAGTATGCAAAAATCCCATAAAAGTACCTACAATTAAATCACAACGATAAATCACAAGGACATTAATCCATTTAAAGGATGAATTAATTTGGTTGGTAATGAGTATTGATATTAGTACAGGCGTTTGGTGAGGAAAAAAAGGGGTGAACCTCGCACAAATTGCAACAGACAAATGTTTATTACTCATAAAAGTGTCCTCTATAACATATAAAAAGTCCTAAGAGATCCAAGTGGTGGAAATTTGTTTTTCAAAGGTGTTTGTTACCATATCGCTATATTAGTATACTTGTATACAAGGCAACATTAATTGGCACTAATGCATATACATGTTGGCATTGATTAACATCAATTTAAAACAAAATAATCTTCCTGAGTGGTAACACTTCTGATATTGGATGCTTGGTCCACAGTAAATTTATACCTGACAGTTACGGTTGATAAGAAATAAAGGTTCTTCTGAGATTCAATAGGAAATGCATGGGTTAAGAATTTCCTTTTGCACATGTACTGTACCGCATCCAACTCCATGTCTCACGTAAAACACAGTTCCAGGTTGATTGAGGACAGTACTGAACCCTTTGTGGACATCAGACAAAAATCAATTTTGAACATGGGCGGCAATGGGGAATTGCATCATTTTGAAATGGCTACCACTGGTCTGATTGGGGCGTTACATGCTATACTGATTGCAGGGCGGACAGATGATGGTTCCATACAGTATGTTAAGTAAAGTCTGTGCAAAGCTGAACGTGTGTGTGTGTGTGTGTGTCAGAGAGAAACTGGACTGGATATTACAAGTTAGACTATATATGTGTCTGAGGTGTGCAGATTGCTATGGGTGCTGCTCTGCTGCTGACATGCAGGCAGAATGTACTGCACACTGCGGAGTGAGACTGCCTTGTACAAACATTAGTATCATTAGACCTATGGATCATTGCCATCATTAGGGACCTGCAGGATAACAAGCTGTCTTGTTAGAGAAATGGACGAGCTGCAGCAGAATCAATCGGGCGAGATCACTGCAGATCGATAAACGTAATGGCCTTTAAGATTTGGCAGAAGAGGTTGAAGCTGCAAGTAGACAATCATCCCCACATCAACCATGGGTGCACCGGTTGATGCCATAGGTCCTTTTCGTATGTAAAACGTCTGCATGATAACGTCTTATGTCCAGTCACCTGTTTCATTAGAGAACAACCACCACCTCCCACACTGAGCACCAGCAAACCCTGCAGAGTGGAGATGAACACTGTTTTAATCAAACTGCAACAACATTATTAATTCATTCATTAATAACTTTTTAGTTTTGACGAATAAAAACAAGTGTATTTTGAAAATTCTGTAATTTCAATCTTGAACACAGAATGTAGATTTTGGTCGATTTTGGTAAATGTGGTATTGGCTCCACTCCAAGATATAATTTTTACGAGGCATTGATGTTGGTCTGGTGAGATGTTTCCACATTAGTCGTTTTGGAGATTTTTACATCCCTAATCAGGTCTTGAATCTTAATGATTTAACATAATCTGCTCCAATAATACAGTAATCCAAATATAAAACAACATATAAACATTCATAAAATACCAACACAGCTATTTATTAAGCGCTTCAACCTGCAAATATTTGGCAGCGGTGGGTTTGAATAGATATTTGAAAGTGATTTATTCTTAATTAATCTTGCTTTATTAACGGTGCAGTTTGGTAAAACTTGGCATTGGAACTTGGCCATAATGGCAGCCCTCTGCTCCGGGCCCCCCTAGCATGTGTGTGTTGTGCAATTACTTGTGTGTATCCGGGGGGGATCCGTGATGGGTTAAATGCAGAGAATAATTTCACTAAGTGTGTGCGGTGCTCTGTGCATGTGTGTGACAATAAAGGATAAATTATAAATTAATTATTATGACAAAGCTGACCAAAAGAAAATGCAGATTGCATTATGTCCCAAATCCACGGGGACTCCTCAAAGAAGATTGCCTTTGGCAGGGAAACAAAAAGAGCCAAAGGGCAGTAAAAATGCTCAACTTGAGGTTTGCTCAGACTTTTGTTCTCTCTCAGATCGTCTTCTTCTCAAGCAACCCCCTGCTGTCCAGAGAGAACCGTGGCAGAGCTCCGTCTGGGGATGTCATGTGACAGAGAGGAGAGGCGGGAGAAGGGAATGCAGGGTTGCAAAATAAATCCCCACAATATTGAAAGCATATCAAACTTTTGATTAACTCAATTTCCTGGCTACCTCGTGAGCAGAAAGTGGATATATCACCCAAGGATTTACAGGTTTGTTTCATAACGGAGGAAAACATCTACAGTCCTCTCAGCATTTTGTCAGATAGAACGAGGAGCCCAATCACTTTTCACCACCTGAATCTAGACATAATACCGTTACAAATGTTTTCCTATTTCCATATTGCGTGTTTCATATTTTCCTAGGGAATTTTCTATCTAGATGGTACGTCAGATTGGATTTAAAAAACAACAACAACATGCTTTTATGACCATGGACCCGTTGGTCAAGACGAGAGTTGCATAACAACAACTATTTCTACACCGAGCCCTTCAACGATGAGAGAGATTGTGAAATGAGCAGTGTAGCCGGGCCAACGACTCACATCACCTCTTGTTTTTCGGGACCTACGTCTTTGGGAAGGGGAGTATTACACAGTAGGTGCACACGTTGATCTCATTCACTTGGCTCCAACACATTCAAGTCCCTACAGAGGTCGTGTCCAGCTGTGGTTATTGTCTCCGTCCTTGTAACTTAAACGGGCTGCGCCCTTTGTGCTCTTGTACGAGATTAGGCCTTGGCTTCCACGATTCAACCATTAGACAGGCATGTCATTTCCCACGGATCTCATTTTGGATGAACTACTACATTTCACTCTCCTTGCCGTGCAATGTGCTTTACATTTTGATAAGGTGCCATGGAATTAACGTCTTTAAATGCTAATTTCTACACAAATGGAAGAAATTGCGTGTTGATCTTTTTGGTTTTGTGTGCCAGTCGTGTAGTACAGCCGTCCAAGCTGCTGCACCACTGAGATATCGGTTCTGTCCGTGTTCGCGTGAGTTTCCTCCCACAGTCCAAAGACATGCAAAATAGTGCTTGTGTGTAGTATAGTGCATGATGTAGTGTAGCATGTATATGATGCAATGTAAAGCCCTTTGAGACATGCTTGTATAAAAGGGCTATATCAATAAAACATGATTGATTGATTGATTGACATGTTGATTCATATCAACCCAACTCATGTAAAGGGGCGTTAACTCACGGATACAGCTATTGGTGACTGATTCATGTTTTCAGCATAAAAGCAAATAAGTACAATATTGGACTGTACTTACTCTTCAATATTTTTTTTATGATCTAAAAATGAAATATTCATTGACCACAGGCCTTTGCATTATACATTTGTAAAATATATACATGGCCTTCCTGCGATTACATATTGAATGAAGACTTCTTTAGGAAAAATTGTGTAAGGGTCAGCTGTGTCAGTTCAAATAAGATAAGATTCAGCTAGATCATAACTGAGGTCAATACTGTGGTATACAACTTAAAAAATACAAATAAAGTCTATATGTGTAGTTGGTAGTTCTCAGTGCCTGAGGACCTTACAGATGATTCACCAGAGAACACACTGTAAATGAGGAGAACCAGACATGGTCCTGGTGAAAAAACATCATGCACCTGTTCAGTAGATTGAAATTATGGCTAATTAAAAAACCCTTCTGCATTTTGACCTCTTACATAACGAGATTAATGCTCAAGTCTACAATAGGGACGTGTATAGCGAGTTTACCAATAAAGGATTTACTGTTATCCTATCTTCCAGATGGCCACACAGCTGCAGATAGTTCCATCCTCATAATCTCTCGGTGGATCCCCTAACAACATTATTTGGCTCAATGAAACTTGACATTTAAAAATGTGCCTCGGTCTCACATTGTCAACATTTTCAGAGAGAAAAAAGAGCTACGTCAGCACGTATCATCCGTGTGCAGCCATCAATTTGCAATTTAGCCTTATCACTGTGGCTGCAAGCTTTCAGCATTGGTGCTATATCATTTCCTTCTACCACTACGAGTACACATCAAGGAATTAAACAAGGTTAATATTGGCAAACCCTCAGCTGTCCTGTTCTGACCCTTATCTCACTCCATACAGGTGTCAGACTGCAAACTTGGCAAACATGACAGATGAGGGACGTCTGCGGCTCGTCTGCCATGAGAAAGTCCGGCAAAACAAACATCCATGGCCTTGGCTTGACCCGTTATGGTTTCACTCATTCCCTGCTGCCATAGCACTGCGTCTCTTACAGAGCGCCGTGGGCTGATTGGCTGTCGGACTCCGCCCATGATGCCCACACACAACATTTCCCATGACTCAAAAGTCACCTCTCTCACGGCAAGTAGAGTTTCTCGACCTGGAGTCGACAGAGTATTCAAACTACTGTAATCAGATCAAGTTCAGATCTCAATTATAAACAGATTTCGACTTGGCTATAGGTGCAGATTTGAGAATATGATTGATTTGAGAATAATATATACTTCTAACTTTCATCAATCATGGAATGCAGTGGAACGTGAAAAACAAGTCAACGTCAAGAAACATCCCCAGCATCAAAGCTAATTCCACATAATGGGACGTCTGTGAACCATCGAGCCACAACAGACCAAAGAAGCCTCGTACCCTTACCCAGCAGCTCTTGTAACATACATTGGACCCGACACAGCATGCGGAACAGCTGCTCCGCATTTGTACCCCAAGCCAAATAAATATTGAAACACATTCCACCAAGGCAGAGCAACACCGGCGCTCCATCCGTGCATGGACCGATGTTTGCATGTATGTCAGTCAGCTGTAACGGGCCGAAACGGCGAGTCATAAATCTACTTGGTTTCTTTGAGGCTTTGAATCTATCAACAGCCATCGTTGATCCGCCCTGCCTGCAACGCATATGTCCCATTTCCTTTTGTTCACAGCAGACCACAATCCCCTTTTCTTTTCAAATACGATCTTGAAATCAGTACTAATGAAAGTTGGAGGTGTGTTTCAATTGCAGGAAACACGTCGTATAGGTTTTTCCAGAGTTATTCCTGTGTATTCTTTGAACTTTGAATGAAAACAGTTGAGTAAATAACTGATTGTTCTCAAATTTTACTCGAGGTTTGTCAACTGCACACGGGAAACATGGGGATCACTGTGGCGTTCACCTTCACGTGAACCTTGCATGTCACAGTGCACTCAGTCACCTTAATCACACATTATTCCAGTCATCCAGGGAAACACAACTGAGCATGCCTTTTTCCAGCAGCACCCTGCAGTCCTGTGCCTTGCTCAAGGGCACCTTGACAGTGGTTGTTGAGGGGAAAGCATACTCGTTCATTTCCCCCACCCACGTTTTGCCATCAGTTCTGAGGATTTTAACCAGCGACTTTATGGTCACAACAAGTCCACTTCTCCAGCCTCTAGGCTACTGCCACCCCGATAGCCCCATCTGTAATGTAAGGTATTGTTTCAATGATTTAATGTCAAGGGTCCGACCCTGCCTTGACTGGACAATTACATTTAATTGTATTCTGGAGTGGCATCACAAATCTCTTAGCAACCGTGTCTGTAGCCAACGTGGAAATATAGTGGAGAATTGGCTGGGCACAAGTAGGCTGACGGAAAGAAAGTAGAGATATCTGAAATTGTTGTGGTGTGGCGCAAAAGTAAAAGTGTCTTCAGTCCTAGCCTCTATTCGAAAGCACTCCGAGTTAGCTTGAGAAGAGTTAGCATAGTCAGCATACATTTCAGTGCAGACAAATAAGGGAGGATTCTGCATTTTACGGGATGTGTGGCAACCTTACATATGACTACTAGCCACTAGCTAAACACAAAACCGACAATATCTATCAGTGATGAAATGATCAGTTCCCTATCGAAAACAGCATAGATATTAAATGTCTTTTCGGTTCTGTTGAGACGGCCAAGTTCTAGGCTTTTAGAAATGTAATCAGCTGTTCAGAGCCACTGTTGCCAAAGAGCTGACAACCTCCAATATGGCTGCCAGAGGGTCTCTTTTCTCATAGTTTTCTGTCTGTTCTGCCATTTTCTGCATTAAAATGTGGTAATCTGCATTAAAATTTCCCTTGAGGCTTTTTCTTTTGGAAAGACACTATGGAACAAAGACAAAGCTTTCTTTGGTAACCTCTGGCTAGGTATTTTATTATTAATACATTTTAATCACATGGATTTTCATTGGAGAGAGATACTAACTTAATACAGAGAAAAGGCCAGGTACGTTTTGGTACAAAGCCTAAATTAATTGAGAACCCCGGTCGAATCTATAGATGGTGTTCTGGTGCATCAAAGATGTGACTATACTGCAGATGCAATCAACAGCACATGGACACAAGGGCACATGACTTCATGACAGAATGAGAACTAACTGCACCTAAAGCTTATAGTAGTTTGTGTGGTGGGTTTCATTTCCATCAGGAGACCCTCTCTAACTCAGCAGCTCCCCTCCTGCTACAGAAATACAAAATAAGGAAGTGAGATGATACTTGAAACCACCAGGCTCTCGGGGTATCCCATGTCCACCCACTTTTCAACTCGAAGCTATTTCTGAACCCATTTACGCCAAGCGCTGCTATTTTGGGGGCAACCGGGAGCTCGGGGGACTGGTGTGTGTGTGTGTGTGTGTGGGTAACTCTGTGAAACATTGTTAAGATGCTACAACGTGCATGTGGCATACATCGGTTCATGTCTCTCGACAGTGAAACCCAACGCCCCCTAACCCACTCCAAGCCCAGCCGCCACCTACATGGCGCTCCACTCTGTCTGTAATGAAAACAGAAGCTGAGTCACAGCAATTATGTATCAACTCCTTCATCTGTAATTACAGAAAGCTCCTCCAGGATGTAGCTAATTATCAGCATTATCATCCACAATGAGCAAAACTCCTCAGACAATATCATAATACAGAAACATATCTATATATATATATATATATATAACAAAAATGTATTCGGACAGTTGAAATGAATAAGTCGTCACAAAATCAGGACACAAAGTTATGTTACAAGACAGCAAAATGTTTATTAAAATATTGTCATTATTATTAATGCTGCAAAACGGACTGAAGTACATTCTGAAATTGGCATTTTGGGCTAAATACAACACTTTTTCTTCACTGCGGAGGACTTTTGCACGGCAAACCTTGTGAAATACGAAACAATAGCAAAGACCACGTAGCATCTATCTGTCAAACAAATACAGTTGAGCGCATCCTGGCATCCTGCCTGTGAAACAGATATCCTTTTCTCACCGACGGGGTTGCA
>OMOT01025697.1:0-13386 GCA_900312575.1 Acanthochaenus luetkenii | reverse complement strand
CCCCCCCCTTTAAACAAACACCAGACGGCCATCCGGCTGGTATGACAATATCACTTCATAGATTTGACAACCGCCGATTCCCTGCAGCTTCCCCTCCCTTTACCAAAAAAAAAGACAAATTCACAATTCCAATCATTCCAAGGCAACAAAACCCTTAAAGTTGCAAACTTCGAGCAGATCCCGGAGAGAGCTAGTGTCTGTCCGCCTGTGTGTTCACATCTTCGGGTGTACACAAGACAATGCCGTGCTCCGTATTCCAGGGAATCACTAACACTCTGGTATTTCCTTGTGTAGAATAATGACATTAACAGCTGCTGTAGGGTAGCGTAGGAAGTTCGTCTTTTGAAATGAAAGACGACTATTGAAATGTTCCAAATCTGTAGGGAGAACGGTTCCACGGTGAGGGGAGGAGCCTAACTGTGTCTGGATAGAAACATCACTCCTTTTGACCTCTCGCTGCAGCTGCTCCACAGGCCTTCTCCGTGGCTGTTTTCGCCATCAGGGAGACACATTTTTTATCCTCCGGTAGAGCGAAGGAGATCTGGGAGGCTCGGGAGGTAGAGTTCCCGCCCAGCAACTGCGAGGTTGAAGGTTCGAGTCCAGCTCCTCCTGGGGGAAAATAAATCAGTCGTAGTGTCCTTGAGCAAGACACCTTACCCCAAATTGCTCCCGTTGAGCAGGTTGGCGCCTTGCGTGGCTGCCTCTGCCAACGGTATGATGATATGCAAGTCGTTTTGGATAAACGTGTTTGCTAAATGCCGTAGTGTAATGGGAGGAGGAATACGCTGCGCTGGTGCCACGCACACCTTCCATGACACACAAACCAATCAGAAAGATCATTTACATTTCAGATGCAATTTCTTATTCATGGCAATCATTTTTCAGGCTTTTTTCCAAATTATTATTATTTATGTATTTTACTCCCATCAAATTCTAATGGAGGAATTCTGTTTTTCATATCCCTGCTCATTTTCAAAGGAATTAAGATGTTTGAAACACCATTTGTCAAAATGACATTATACCAAATTATTGCTTAACTAATTTGGGCCTTGATCTCTCATTACCTGAAACGTTCTGAAATTCTCAGTGACTTTATAAACGTCTCAACTACCTGACTACCATGCTGCTGATCCCTTCTGCATCTTTAGCTCATGAGACTGACGCCTCTGTGTGTGTGTGTCCGAGTCGCCATGAGGTCAGGCCACGTTCCGAGCTCAGATGGGGAAGATGATGAATAATAACCGGGAGATGAGCAGATGAGTATCTGAATGTTGCCAGGTCCTCTCTGTGGATGAAGGTAGCCCACAGACAGGGCAGCAATAATCAAATGGGGGCAATGGAGTTAAGTGACCTGCCTGTATGACAGGGCATGGCCCCAGTGGCCCGCTGGCCTGTGCTCCAGTGGGAGATAATGCAACGCCTCTGCAGATCCACAACCTCCCCTGCCTGACCAGAGCGAGGTCCCTCACCCCACAGAAGCAGCACTTAAAAAGAAAGCAGGCAGTAGAGGTAGGCCAGGGGACACCAAACTTGAAACTGAATATAGGGAAATAGTTCATGTGTCATGTGGTAAATTTAACTCTCATGACTCTTACTCATAACTCCGGGTAAATAGTGTAACTTTCTCTTCGCCTAGACATCTGCCTATGCTATCAAGGGGAGAATGTGCCATAGTGTTAAACAATATTTCCCCGTAATAGCGAGTGTCACTAAGAAGATCACTTTTTTCAAACAGAGAGACACAATGAAGCGTCGCTTGTAAGAAGTGTTTACACAAATAAGCCCAGTCTAAAGCTGTGCAACACAATCATTGGTCACAATCCAAAACGAGGCAAACTGATAATAGCTGGTGGTATCAAGACTTACAGATGACCTTAAAATAGGCTGGTGTCTGTTTGTAGTGCCGAGACATGTTTCCGCCTCTCCCATGTGCCTGCTCATGGAAAGGACAGATAGCGGAGGACCTAGAGACGTCTTCCCTCCCCTTTTGTCTCCACCTTGCTTCTCCCTCTGGGTATGGCAGGAAGAGCAGGGCTGCTGTGAGGTGACACAGAACTGCTACACCTAGTGGTGTGGGTGGTGTCCCTATTAAGCCTCTTACAGTGTCCCGCAAATGCTCAAAACCAAGCCGCCCTCTTCATCGGAGTAGAGTCAGAACAGTATGCCAGGGTAAGAGCTTCTCAGAGCTTGTTCATGTAATGTTGACAGGTCAGAGGTCAGGGTCATCTACAGCAGTGGTTCTCAACCTTTTTGGCTTGTGACCCCTTAAAACGAAGCAATGGCTACTTGCAACCCCCTGTCGTGTCACAGGCGTGGATATGCAAAGTGATGAATAGTTCAACCGTTTCATTTGAGTAATTATCAGAGGAGGCCTAGAAGCTTAAGAAAAAACAAAAAAGAGATTAAAATCTGAACAAATCGACATTTGTATTGAAGAAATATACATATTTTCCTATCCCATAAATCAACTTGCAAACCCCCAAACTTGTCTTGCGACCCCTGGGTTGAGAACCACGGATCTACAGGACAGCATCCCTGGAGCTGGTAGTTACTCAGTGTCTTGCTCAAGGACACTTCAGCGGGGCAGACGCTTGCTGTCATAGGAGCTTAAACCCGGGTCCAATGGTTGAAGAGCGGTGTCCTTACTTACTATGGAATCCTACGTCAGCTCACAGCCCGCTACCTACATGGCAGCCTACATTGTTACTAAATGCTCTTGCCTGGCTGAGGACTCCATCTTCAATCTTTAAGGGAACTCTGACATGTTGGATGTCCTTCACTATTGTGGGAAACAAATATTCTACATTTATCAGTTTCCTTTAAATGGCTCGTTAGCATTGCTTGTCCTCCTCAATCACACCAAATGGCACAAATAGCTGCAACTTGAGGCCCCTGGTTCCAATGGCGAATTCTAACAATGTTAAGACGCCATTGTTTGGTGGGGAAAGTGAGGAACAAGTGTAGAAACTTTCCCCCACAACCTGACAAGTATCTGGTAAAAATAAACAAATAAAGAAGCTACAATTCGAATCGTCAAAGTGTTCCTTTAAGGCAGCCGATTCCTGGCTGAAGCTCAGGCCTGTTGTAGCATCCAGATCCTGGCTCTCTTGACTCCACGCAGCTCTGATTAATGGGAGAGGCTGTGGGTGGGTGGTAGACATGGATCTGCCCATTACCACACTGCAACATTGCAAATGGCTTCAATTACTGTGGAGTGTGCTGAGCTGGCAGTAGGAGCTCCAGGATCATGCACCATCCAGCAGCTAACTCCACTGTGATCCATTCATTCACACAGCGTGGTCGTCATGTGCATCCTCTCCCGTTTACCACTGGGAAATGAAGGACAAATTGGGCAAGAATTGTGTTATGATTTTGATCATCAACACCATTTTTGACGATGAGCAATTTTTCACCTGTACTTTACATTTTCCGCTAACGACATTGATGCATCGCTGTTCATCTTGTGTTCATCACGTGACTTTATAAACAATCTAATCTGAACAATCTAACGGTTCGAGCGCTGGATGTGTAAACAGTGGAGCGAACTGCTGTGCAGACCGACACTATATGGCCCCTCTCAGGTCCTCAGCGTTTCCCTCCCCAGCATTGCATCAGTGTTTCCTGTGACAAACTGCCTCCGTGGCACTGAACAGTAGCAGGGCACATTGAGGGCTTGCCAACTGGCTGAGAAGTATCACCAGGGCCTGCGTGCCCACTCCTGCCCCCCACCCTGGCACAGGGGCACATTCAGTCAGGGACGGCCATCCTGAGCCAGAGGGATGGGGATTCCCTACGATCACGCCCCTGTGCCCGGTGCCAAGAGCGCAGCCCCCCCGTAGTTCCTTGTGTAACAACCAGCTGTCTCCATCAGTTCACTGACCCACATTTCATAACCTTAACACAGGAGGCATAGCAGACTCCCACGGTTCCCCACGACAGCGCTGCTCCACCTCTCATTGCTCACCCCTTTATTACTTAAGAGATGGTCAAAGATGAAAAGAAAAAAGATGACAAATTTGCAATACAATTGAGTCAATGACTGCGCTACTGGAAGTGGAAAATGATCATTAGGAGTCTCCCACCCACGACTAAATGCTTTCCCTTCGCAAATCACATCAATTAATGTCATGGGCTATGAAAAATGCTCTCTGTGTCATACCACATGGAGGGAGGACAGACGCTAATAAGTGAACATACTTAACGGAGGAGGTGGGGAGACATGGGATTCCCCCCGTTCCTCTTGTCTGTGCGGGAATACCATGCTCATGGCCAAGTGGAGGCCTTGCAGCAGGTACACCAGCGAATTCAGCCAAGCAAATCATTACTGTACAACCGTACGCTTTTTATTTATTTATTCATACACCATGACTAGGCTTCCATTCTTAATATGCCATGCAACATCTATTTCTATTTCCTACATTGCAAGGGCAGTTATGTTCTCCAATATTGACCCATCACATGAAACATTTGATTATCCAAGAGTGAATTTCTTAATTTAATTTCCCTTGAATAGAGAGAACAGTTTGCAGGAGAGAGGAAGGGCTCCAGTTAAACTCGTATAGTGGATTAAGGATGGGTGGACCCACTCAGATCAATCCCTTCATAATGTTAGGGCAACTACTGGAGCTGGTAACTGGTAAAATGAGTGCAATGAAATACTGAGCTCCAGTTTACTATGCACAAATAATATTAAGATAATTATTCATGCTATTATTTCTCTATCTTAACCAGTTTTGACATTGACCCTGGCAATGGGATAGAGGTTCATCACAACCTCCGGAAATGTGAGTTTGGAAGAATAAACCAGTCAAAAGTGCATCTCTTTTGACATTTCTTTTTTCATCAAATAGTGTTACTGCTACATTTAGCAAGACCTAATACGATAGCATTACATCCTCAACAAGGGATTAAAATAAATATATATATATTTTTTGCCTTTATTTAACGAGCCTTCATTATGCCCACTTAAGACAAAGACGTCCAACAAACGATATGCAAAACCTAAATCAAACAATGCAATGTTGTAAAATGACACAAGTAATCGCATAATCTACTAGATAGTGAAATGTTTAGTGAAATAGCCACAGTAGGTGAAGTAACTTGCAGGCTGTCAGCTGGCCTATAAAGGTTACTACCACTGGCATTTCAGACCTGTGCGGTTCAATTAGGACCTCGTGAAAATCCTACAGTCTATTACCGACATGGGAAGCATTCATAAACGCACAGCATAAAACTTGTGATTAATCTGTGAACAAATTTGAGTGTCCATATTCTGGCATCTGTATCCAAGAATAATATTTTTTTCTATCGATTCGACAACAAACTGTTGTCAGGTGTATTGATCAGTGTTGGTACATGATCGATGACACAGCGGTGGCCGGCGGAATTGTGTGCACATGAGGTGCGAGTGAGTGGATTAATTACCCAGGGATGACTTCTCTTGTTGGGTGAGTGACACGGTTGTGCCTGGAGGCTGCTCAAACAACATGAACTGGTAGCGATGAAAACCAGACTTTTGTGGAGGGGTTGGGCGGTAATATGCTGCATGAGGAAATAAAAGAATCATTTTGCACGAGTGAGCATGTAGATCCTAATAATGGACTGAATGCATAACTATGGCGGACCCCTGGTTTGATGTTCTAATCTATTTCAAGGTGTCCAAACACGACTCCAAAGACCAAATCATTTCAGGAGGTTGACCCTTTCTCCGCCTAGTTGATTGTTTTAGAGTCCAATAAGCCAATCGTAATTCATTTGTACAAACAAAAGCATGGTGACAGCAGCCCCATAAAATGTGTGGTCATTTGAAATACCATACTTACCAGACAGGGTTGTGCCGTTTAACTGTCCTCTCTGCAGTCCGCTGCCCTGTTAATTCAGAAACAGATAAGAGTCCGTCAGTGCAGAACTGGCCATTGGGAGATGAAGGATTCCTGTTGGGTCAGTCCACTTTTGGGCCATTACGTTGTTCACGACAACACTATGTGATCGGTTCCCTCAGCCACTGTTCCCTCAATCCTATATTCTCTCAATACAAATTTAGGCTCTGCGCTCCCTTAGCTCAATGTTCAAACCTTGAATCAGCACCCGCTGCATCAAGTGAGGTTGGGGAAGCCATTTCATTCCCCAGCCAATTGTTGTGCCTGAGTCTGACCCCACGCTGAATTCCGTTGGGGTGGACTACATTACAATTTGCCATACTAAGGGATTTTAGCATGTAGAGATCTAGTACAACAGCGGGGCTAAGGCGATGATTGGGAAAAGGCCACCATTTGTCACTAGTCGTTTGAAAACCCTAGCTTATAGGAAGCCCGACTTAAGACCCAACTGTTCGCCAGGCTCCCATCAAAAGATCTTGGCTTCAATGTGTCACAGCTCAATACATAAAGGATCTGCAATTTTTAATATCCGGAGACAAAGACAATTCCCAGGCAAATTAAGTCAGTCTGTGGATTTCCAGGTAAGCAAATTCCCATATTATTAATTGTATATTAACTTCCCGTTTCCATGGAAACAGGGATCGTGTAGCTTGATGTGCCAGGAGGATATTTTCCCTAAGCATTTTCTACTGTACATTTGTCAGGTTAAATTCCCTCATCCCCACCAAGCACACGGTCAGGCACGTCACTGCAAATAGCACACAGGAATGTTTGTTTAATAGACTTGGTTGCTTACTGCATCCTTGAGTGGGAGGAACAGGACTAAATGATGCCGTCTGTGAAAGGGCCCAAAACCCACTTGAGGTAATCGTGGAAGTCCCCGTCACAGGCACCTATTTATGTCCTCTTTCCTCCACACACAGGCTCCCCCCACAGGGTGACAAAGGTATAGCGCTAAAAGACAGCACACAGGGACAGTAGACCAGGAGCACATCGTTTCTTCATCCTCTCTTTGGAGCCTTCTAGTAAACTTTTCAGTTTACTAGATGATAGAATAGAATAGCATGAAAGATTATGGCAAAAACATAAACATTAAGCTACATGCATCTTTAGGAATTATGGCATATGCACTTAACTACCCCTAAACATACCGTATACAGCAGATTTGCATTTGACTAGATTTTTTAGACACGTTGATGATGGTGCCAGCACATTTCACGCTCTGTGGTGATGATCTTTTTGAACAGAGATTAAAAAAAACCATTATGCAGTAGGAAATACACCTTGATCCTTTTCCAAATATCGAATTAACAGTTTTAGCCCAGTATCTAGCTGATATTCATGATCAGCAATGGGAAAGATGATGCATGTAGCCGCTTTCTTTTGTTGCATGCTGACTGTGTGTTTGGACCAGAGGAATAGAGGACTGGGGGACCAATCAGGGGAGGGCTCTATCAAAAGAGGGCACCCTTCTTATTGCAGGTCAGCAGCATTGTGAAACACTGTGGAAGGAGCCAGGGAGTTGAAAACAACCACACGTGTGTCAGTAGATTTCTGCCAGCATGACTGCCATACACTTAATAACTTTGATGATAATAATTAGATACCTGCACAGCTGGACTTCCTCTATTTCTCTTACAAAATGTATAGTAATACTTATTAGAGTGCACAGCACCAATGTTCACAGACAAATGATAAAACGCAGAACCACAAGTAGCTTCATCCACTGATCAGTGAGAAAAAGCTTTATTTAGAAATAGCCAGAGCCCTACTCCAAACCCATTGCCATAGCAACAGGTAGTCAACATTTGAGCGTGCAACATTTTCCCAGATCTTACTGCTCGGTTCTCGCTCACTCTCCATGACACCCCTGCCCTTTCAATCTCACTTACAGTATAGAGAGCAAAAACAACGGTAGACGAAGCGAACGTGGAATTTCAGCCATATAATAAAAGATAAGTGAATCAGATACTATGTAGGACAGAAGTCAATACTGTGTAATTACATACGATTGTGTGTGATAAACATATGATAGTATGATGATCACCTTCCGATAATAGTGATATTCATGAGATATATCATCAATTTTGTTCCACAGTTATAATGTCTTAACTATTCCAGGGCAGAACTGAGGTGGTGTTACTGGGCCAGTAGTTGGGACAGTGGTGAGGCGGCTGACTCGTGATGTTCAGTGCGGACTGAGGACTCGATCACACGAATCTACAAGACATTCTCACATGGTGGGCAGCCTCCCTCTGGTCCCCTGCTGTGGTCGAGGCACAGAGTGTCAAAAGGTTTGACCACAAAATGAATGATAGGGACCCGCTGTGTTAATTGTGTTTAATATGAACAGCGAATAGTATGAATTGTATCAGTTGTATCATTTTAATTCTTACAAAAGTCACTTTTTATTTAACTGGAAATATTTATTTATTTATTTTATTTTCACCCTCACCTCCATTGTACTGAATGTTTAGATAATATAATTGTGCTTTAGGTGTTTTTGAAAAAAAGGTTATGTGGCTATTCTCTTACGAAATGTGCAGACCAAAATAAAATAGAAACAATGGCTGTGGCAATCATATTGAAAACTGAAACGATGACTCAACGTGGTTGGAATTCATAGCAGTTCAACCTAAATACAATTCAATTCAACTAATGCAGCTCTGGTTGATTAGTCATTTTCTTGCTAAACCAAAATATTGGAATGATTATTTCACAAGTTAGGGACGTAATACAATTCTGAGGTTTACACAATGTATAATGTGCGCAGCAATGAACCGGTGAACAAGTGCTCATGCAGGTGTCTTATTGAAATTATTTTAACCATAGCTACATTCATTTGATATTTCAGCAGGGGGTGCTGGATAAGTTATGTCTGGTTAAAACTCGAGGAAGTTTTCCCTATAGCAAATCCATGATGGCTTTGTAAGGGGGATTCAAAAGCCACATAGAGCATTGATGAAGCTAATCTTTGATCAATGACATCTTCAGATAAGATGCTACGCTGAGCTCAAGGTTAGAAAAGTCAAAAGCATCGAGACAAGACATCCCAGACATTGTAAGGCTGCAGAAGGGAAATACAGTATGGGCCATCTGGATACTTTTGAAGGTATAACTAACTCACTATGGATGCTGCCTGTCTCTCTTCATGCCTGTTAGCGTAATCAAATATTATCTCGTACCTTTTTACGGTCTGACAGCTAAAAATGCAGAAAATCGATATGGCAAATAGCATAGCAAACACAGACAACATATACAATGAGAATAGATGGTGTAAGTCATTCACATGATCACATATGGGTTATACTGACCCAGATCTCTGCGCTCGCTTCCAACTGAAGGTTAAAAGATGATATTACATAAGATAGAACAGTTTATCAAACTTGGACTATTGCAATAGTCATTTCATTGGTAATCCAAATGAAAAGCATGCACTTGCAATTAGTTGGAAATGTTTTAACAAAAACAATGAATATATAACTCCACTAGTGACTAGTTACCTGTCTGAGTCAGGATATATTCAGAATTTGTTTTATTTGGTGTTTAAGCACTGAATTGAATAGCAGCAGAATATTCAAATGAACCGAGTACTGTACCAACACAGTACTCTGAGCTGCTGTGTCTGTGTACCAACTGTGGGAAATGTGCAAGTTATGTAATTTCAGGAGCTGAAAGGTGAAAAAGATTCGGAAAGGCTACATTCTCCATGCAGTTACTGTGGAGCGCACTGCTACCGCACTGCATCCTTAACCTCGGGGGAATGCCCGTTCTTGTTGCCATGATAATGACAGAAACATTGAGCAGTGCGGGAGAGGCAGAAGGTGAGAGAAGTTTAAAAACGGAAGGCGTCATAATGGCTGTCTACTGACTTACATATTCAATAGCAAAGGATTTTAATACTCTGAAGCATAAAGGGTGCTATAATCTTTCCACGGGAGAAAGTCATTTTTGGTATGGGAGACTAGTAGCAGACCAGGGGAACCATTGAGACCAGTAAGCAGCAGGGGGAGAGAAATTACGGGACTTGAATTGGGGGGAAAATGTGGCCTTGGCATATTTCAGAGCTTGTCAATTCACCTCTACATATCAAATATATAAATAAATCCAATAAAGGAAACATTAAGGGGACGCTTACCTTTCCCTTCCCTGTGCTCGGCAGTGCAAGATTTATCGCTGGTTGGTTGTAATTCAAACTAGCTGCGACTGGGAGCTGTCTGGAAAATGTCACAGCAATTGCTAGGCTAAGAAAGGGGGCATCAATCAAGACAAATATGTTTTACAAGATATGTTGATATTCATGGAGACTGTCCACAATAGCAGGGTGGTGTCGCGAGTAGGGACACCATCCTTCAAAAGGGAAGGATGGTGGCGTAAATCATAAGGCTAAAGAAGTTCTGTTAACCCTTTATATTACAGGCCATCAATTACATAGTAATGACTGGAAATAACGTGTCACTTTCTGTAAGAATGTCCCTTCCCTCTGCCTAAGATAAATCAATGGAGACGGTGTCGTTCTTCCTTTTTGAACTAGTTCATCCTTCCCCTCAACACCTTTCTACATTTTCAGAAGTGTGTGGTAGTGCCACTTATCTAATATAATTACTGGTAAAATCACCTTTAAAACGTGTATATTACTCAGTAACTACCAGTAATTTAATGCTATAACGAGTTATTACATCAATTTTTTGCCATTACTGCATAATTAATGGCCTGTAATTTAAAGCGTTACCGTTGTTTCTTCACTGGAACCTTTTCCTCGGCTTTATGTGCACGTGAAATGACGAGGCGATGGCCTCTGTAGATGCCAGGCCTGACCCGTCTACCTGTCTGAGTCCAGTAGTGATATTCTATCCTCCCTCCCACTGCTGCTCACCCTGGCTCAGCTTGCCTTCCCATTCTACTGACTATCTATTTCACACTGTGACTCAGAAAAAAGACAGGATCCTGTGCTTCAAACAGCCTACACATTATGAGTAATGAATAATTCTACAAATCTGAAGAAGAAAAAACCAAAACTAGTGTAGCTTATTCTGTGGGTCATGTAATAGCCTGACACTCAATTTTCAGTGCAAAAACTCTCTCATTAAATGAAGCACGTCCAGGCTGACCCCGGCTCAGCAATGGCACCCGAACACCAGCGCTCTGAAGCCTGCATCTGGTTATCTCGGATGTCGGTAGATGTCATTCGAATCCACACAATGATTCACGCGTCTTACGTCTTGCAAGCCAACTGACCCATCCACAGTTCAGAGTCGATAGCGCTGGCCTTGCTGAACGTTTAAAATGAGGCAACATTTTATGCATGCAAATGTTAACCAGCGTTGGGCCTTAGAGGAGCAGATCTACAAGGTGTGTGTGTGTGTGTGTGTGTGTGTGTCTACATAACTGTTCAGCCAGGAATCCTCTGACCAAGAGTCGTCAGGTGGGAGGCCGCAGGGTGTGGGTGTAAGGTGTGTGTGTGTGTGTGGGGGGGTACTAGGAATACCCACTTACCCAACAACCCCTCTCCCTGTGTGTGTGGGTGAGTGCTTCCCTTTGTCAGCAAGAGTTACTCATGCACCTCCTTGTATGCACCGCTTCCCTCCCCCTGCCTTGCACACCCTGTAAACCCACACCTACGACAATCAGCACCCACGTTCCTTCTAGTGCAGTTCGGAGAGCATCATTCTCCATTTTACTTGCAGTCAGGCTAACAGACGGGGAGAGAGAGCATGACAGATGGTGTTCACAGCTCTATTTCTGAGGCTGGACTTGTACCGCCACAGCCCCCCCCTCCCTTCTCCTATTCCACTCAAGCCAAGTGCCTATGACTGTCTCCTCATCTTCGCCTCAGTTATCAGCCCATTCATTTGCAGGGTTATTGTGAATTACAAGTCTGCGTCTCACAAGGAAACTCACAGTTTACAGGTTAAACACTTTCGTTTTTTCCCCCCTCAAAGTGAGGTGACTTGAGAAACAGAACCACATCAGTGCTTAGCTAGGAACAAAGACTACGCACTCTTGATAAAGCAAATATTAACACGTTCTGTCTGTAACAAGTACAATTCTTGTTTTCTAATAATATTGGAAGTGGAACATTTCAGTTTTTAGGCTGGGGGTGGATTATGTCATTTCTGCATCACTGATGAAACTGAAATACACAGTGCAGAAACCTCCCTAAAGATGATGCTCTAAAAAGGACCAACAGGGTTTTTGTAACAGCAATGTACTGTCTAATTACTTAGTAATCTATATACTAACTGTTGGTAACCTGAAATTACTTCATGATTCATTACTGTGATTCCATGACATGTCCCTGTCCTTTCAGCGCTCTATAATACATGGACAAATGAAAAGTGAAACAATTCTATAAAATGTGACACAGCTAGAAAAGACAGCACATTGTGAGAGATAGATATTGTTGATCTGTTGATCTTTGCATTGAGAGCTTTAAAGCTGCACTAGGCAATATTTTTGATGCAAAACTACAACCATTTTATCAGCCTAAATCAAAAAGTGGGCCTGCAACAGAGAAGAGCCTCCCATCCGCACTACCTGAGACGTTGTAGCTCTGCCCTATTTGCCCAAATTCATTGCCTAATTTCTGGTGTGACAAAATGAAACTTAAGAAAGAAATACAAACTGTCTCCTAAACAGCAGAGTGAGCGCTCTGTCCAGACAAAGCTGGACTCACCAACATTAGACTTTTTGCCTCTCTTGTCCCTTTGGTATGAAGCGATCACAGAACAGTGTGCAGGTTACTGATGTCACTTAACATCATTTCTGGGTATTGAAGTGCTGATTTTTCAAAGTTACCTCATTTGGAGCCGCCAACGTGTGAAGTTGCCTGGTACAGCTTTAAAAATGTAGATCACATCAATACATTTTTTGTTGCAATTCTTAATAACAGAATCAAAAACGTGCAGTTGTATCAGTTTCAGGGGGGGGGGGTTGGTTGTAAAATGGGTCTCCAGTAAATGTAAATGAACCTCGGTTCAAGGCGTCGGGTCACAAATTAGTTTTCATGGCAAGGTGAATACATATTCAAATAAAAGCCTAATGGAGTTGAGTCTGGGGCAATTTGGTTAGTAGAGCAGCCCACTGGTGATCAGCTGGACAGGGTGAGAGGCAGTGGGGGAGTCACCCATGATCTGCTCCAGTGCATCAACAAATTAACCCACTTAACAGGTGCCCTGCTGGACTAATGGCTTCAGTAAAGAAACTCATTTGGCGTTGGTAATGAACTGAGTTAGAAACACAAACAGTCCAGTTATTAAGTGAACTGACACTAGCCGACACGGTGTAATGTACCAAACCTACACTCCTTCGGTCATGCTCATTAGTCGTTACTCAAACCACTGACTTAAGAAACTAGACACCCAAACTCATTATCACACTCATTTATTCAGTGTAATTTGGATACATTAGCTGCACAAATCCGTCTCCACGCCGTGGTCCGAGCGGGTCGGCCAGCTTATTCCCATAGAGCAGACTGGGCCTAACTGGGCGGAGTACGGGCCGAAGC
>OMOT01025689.1:0-10200 GCA_900312575.1 Acanthochaenus luetkenii | reverse complement strand
TGGAGAGACAGGTGTGCCTCAATACACTTGATTCATCATCCATCACTCAGCCTGTCTGCCATGTGTCAAACAGAGCTGGAACCATCTGAAGATTGACGTTGCAACAAAGTAAGAAAATTATTTACACACACACACAAGCACACACACAAATATGCCTTGAAAGGTATTGTGCATTCATGGTACAGTATGCACAATTGCATATAGAAGGAAAGACATTCTCTATTCTTTATCCTCTCCTATCTCATCACTCCAGAGAGAGAGACAGATGGTAGGGAATATACATTTACAGTGGCGAGTGCTCATAATAAGATATAAATGCGGCACATGCCCAAGGCATTTCAAAATGATGAGACATTTCATTTTCTTTTCTTTTTTCAATTTTGATGTTTTATTTTATTCGAATTAACATAAGCATTATTTAGATTAAAACATATCATTTAAATGTTTGTTTCTTACTATCCAATTATTTTATTTTCAAACTGCAATACTGCGATGCGGTGGGAAGGCAATAAATAAATAAAATAATATATAATAATAATAAAAATAAAAGCTGCCAGGCGGTTAGCTTACTTAGCGCATGAGCTCTTTGTCATTTATAGTCGTATTCATGGAGTAATGCCTGTATCCTCTGACCGTGGGCAGAAAAGCTGTCGCGTGTAGGAGGGAAATACGAATCACTACACAACGGGCTGTAGCTTTTTTGACGAAGGATTGTTAAAAAATGTGGAATCGAACAGACGTGGAAATAAGAGAACTCCACATGAGTAGCATAACTGGCAGCATTGCACTGTGCCAAGCATCTTCACCCGCCTTCTTTTCAAACTGCAGTGGAAAAGGTGAAACGTCATTTCGGGTAAATGACAACAGAGGAATTTACCGGCATTGCCAGCGTTGTGTGAACGGCAGCGTGACGTTGAAAAGGCAGAAACTGCTACCTTTACTGCAATGTTACGGGATTCATGTGTGAAAGGGGCTATGAAGTCAAGACGATGACATGGCGGCTCAGCGGCTGGTGTTAATAGAGCAAAGTTGACCTTCTTCACTCTAAATCAAATGCTTTTCTTCAGCTCGAACTTTTTCAGTCTTCATTTACTTACGCTTCTGTTTTGCATTCATCTCAATCTATCCTGCCATCTCTTTTTCTCCCTCGCTATGCCTCTACCTTCCTCTCCCTCTTCCTGCTATGCATTTGGAAGTGACATTGTGAGATCGATCCCAACACACAGGCGCATTAGCTCAATAAGCAGTTTCTGCTTTGTCAAGCAGCAATTCAATCAATGTCTCCTGTTCCCTACACATGGGCTGGACAATGGCCGGCAACTCCCATCACTTCTGCTTAGAGAGGCCGAGGAATGCAGCTCTCCTTTCGAATCCTAGAAATAGATGGCACCCCAAGTTGAGTGTTTGTGCGTCCGCATGTGTGCGTGTGTGTGTGTGTGTGCATATACTGCAAATACAATACAAAACAGTATACTCTAACAAAATACTACAATCGCTTGACATACAGTATGACTATTGGATCCATATTCTCAACTACATGCGAACAATCAAGAGTCTCTTCCAGGTGTCCAGTCTGGTTCTCCAGCTATCGATCCGTTTCTTCGGAGCCACGGTCACCACAGGGCTCAAAGCTCTGCTACAGGGTCTTTGTAGTTGGCCACTGCTGCCCTGTGCCCTGCTAAGTGTTAACACAATGTGTTCAACGTTTCCCCCCTGGATCACAACACAGATACTAGGTACTACACTGGAAAAGTAGCAGTAGAAAATGTGTTACGTAAGTCTATATTTGTTTGTGTGTGTGCATACAGGAGTGTGTGGGAGAGAGCGAGAGAGAAAGTATTTGTGTGTGTGTGTGTGCCTGTTCCTGTATGGCGCGGTTCTGCCTAAACCCTAGAGAACCAGTACCTGGAACGTCTACCTGGAGCATCTACACTACACGTAGGTGTATGACACACGTTTATGCATTCATATAATACACGTTGTCGCCACGTTGATAGTTATCCCCTTAGTAACGTCTGCGCATCTGCATGTGTAACCTGACAAAAAAACAGCCAAACCCAGTGGAGGATCAGAAACTGCCATTTGACTTGTCTTGATTGAAGTGGTTAAGGAGCTCTTTCCGATATTAGGCCCCACTCTGCTCCAAATTATTAATACCTCCCTCTCCTCTGGCATTGTGCCCTCCGCCTTTAAAACAGACGTGATTAAACATCTACTCCAAAAACCTAACCTTGATCCGGACGTCCTTAACAACTATAGACCTATTTCTAGTCTCCCCTTTATCTCTAAAGTCTTGGAGAGAACAGTAGCTATTCAATTAATGGACCATCTGTCTTCCGATAGTCTTTTTGAACCGTCTCAATCTGGCTTCAGGTCTCTCCATAGCACCGACACAGCTCTCACCAAGGTGGTATATGATTCCGATTCCTCCACTATTTTAATCCTACTTGATTTAACATATAAATCATTACCTGGGCTTGCACCATCGTATTTATCTGACCTCATCATTCCTTATGTTCCCCATCGTGCCCTTTGATCACAGAATGCTGGGTACCTCTAGAATCAAGAAAAACTCAGCAGGCAGTAGAACGTTCCCCTACCGAGTTCCCTTTCTCTGGAACCAGCTTCTTCTTACAATTAAGGAGGCTAGTTCTGTGGAAATCTTCTAATCCAGACTCAGAACATATTTATTCTCACTGTCATATGACCAACCTTAGCACGGTCTGGCTCGGGACCGAGAGTCTCCCTCCTACTTCAGCTTAGACAGTATTAACATAGGAATCTGCCGTTGGGAGCCCAGCGTAGGGCCGCCTCCTGGTTGCTACATGTCTAATCATTATTTTTTGTCGTCTGTATGAGTGTGTGTGGCTGATCATCTCTGTCTTAGTGTACAGGTCTTGCTTATCCTGGCTATGTGCGTGTGCATGGCTGCCTGTCATTCTCTTTCTCAGACACCGTCGCAGTGTCCCTACCACGCAGTGGGTGTGGGTGCTGCCCCGAATAAAACAACACACATATTTCATTTTTAAGCACAAAGCATCCCACTGTAAACCATCGGCAATGACCAGAAGAAAAACACGGAGACTGGTATAGCCCAGCAGCACTAAGATATGTACAAATACACAACAATATAAATAAATATACACACTTATCAGGGTTTGTATATTGTATATTGCTCATTTGCAATCAGCATTGATGTTTCCATAGTTATTGTTGCTGTTCTCTAGATCAATGTAGATGTGCTTGACCAAGAGGCAAGGCTGCGCTCCAGAAAAGCACCAACATGCTGCTTCCTGGTTTTACGACATCCTCGACGCCTCAACAAGACAGAGGACTGAGCTTGTTGGATATATACAGTACATGTATTTTGTTTTGTTTTAGCTACGACCTGCAGTTAGTACACATTGGTCTGTCTGTCCGTTGGTCTGTCTGTCCGTTGGTCTGTCTGTCCGTTGGTCTGTCTGCCCGTTGGTCTGTCTGTCCCAAACATTACTTTAAAAGTGTGATAACATCTTTGCCTGTTGATCCCAAAGCCACATTGACATGAGGTTCGTCAGACTCGCGAGAGAGTTTCCTATCAATTGTTGATGTAATTGAAGCCCCTCCCCCTTTCCTTATTGGCTATACTTTGATCATGTGTATCTATTGATCCCCGAGACGCATTGAGATGTTTCATCGCTTGCATCTATTGATCGCACGGTTGCATCGGCATGAGTGACGGCTTGTTGGACTCATCACATTGGATATCATTTATGCCCCTGCCCTTTTCATAATTGGCTGTGTTTTTATTGTCTATATCTATTGATCCCAAGACGAATGGCTTGTAAGATTAATTAATTATATATTTCTATTGAACTCAAAGTTGCATTGACATGGGGCTTAACAGTGAATATCCTATTGATTGGTGATGCCATTTCAGCCCATCCCCCTTTTCTCAGGTTGTTTGTCCGTTGTTTACGTTTAGTCATCTTAAATCCATATTGAGATGTGTGATGGCTCTTTGAACTCAGGAGAGACATTTTGATCATCTATATCTATTGATTCTGAAACCACATTGATATGTGTGAAAAGTCATTGGACAGGAGAGTTTCCAGGCGATTGGTGAGGTCATTGAAGCAACGCCCCTTTTCATGATTGGCAGTTTTTTTGACCATCTATATCTATGGATCCCAAAGTTGTATTAATGATAACTCATTTTACTTTCACATCCTTGTATTTATTCCATTGATCTGTGGTGTAGGGTTATATGGGGGCCGGGGCGTTGAGGGTGGGCCATTTGCCGATAGCCCAGAAAATCTCCCTCTTTTCCACAGCCTAACGTTGGCAAGAGTGGGTAAGAGTTGATGTTGTGCTGTGAGACTTGTGGCATCAATGGTTTGGGGTGACAGATCCCTGTCTGGTTTTCAGTTTAGCTGAGCTTCAAGCCTCTCTAGCTTGACAACAGTGAGAATAAGGGTTGCACCTCTGTACAAACACACACACACACAAATACATACAAATACAGACTGGAATAAACTCTTGATATCCTCATTTCCCACGCACATGACAGCAGGTGCAGTAAAAGGGCCAGTTGCTGTGTGGGAGGCACTGAGGTGTGAAGGAGAGCTCATACAGAATTGATGGCTGCCGACACTGTCTGCGAAAAGCAATAATGTGCCATTCAGCAGCCATGTACTATACATGAGACTAAACTAAGAGGGATAGGGGAGCCCGGGAAACCCGGAGGAAAGGCAGGGGAAAGATGAGAGACAAAGAGAGAGGGGGAGAGAGAACATGAGAACTGCATGTCTGCGGACAGCCTTGACACCGGCTCGAAGCGTTTAAATCCTCCTTTGCAGGTTGATCTCTCCACTGACATCACTCTTTCAATGGGGAAAATCACAGCAATCTTGTCACTGCTGCAAGCGACACGTGTACAGGCATACGTTTGCAAGATCAAGCAGGCGTAAGTGTACGTGTGTGCGCTACCCACACTGGTATACCTACAGTATATACAATAGATACAGAACATGTTCATTGCATGCAATGAGACACAGATTGACGCAGAAAAAAAAGAAAAAGTTGCTTTAGATCTTTTTTTTTTTTAAAGAATGCATCTAATTTATGACATGACATTCTGTCTTGTGGCAAAAACAGAGAGCCAATGCATTCTGAAAATCAGTTAGAAAGCATTTATTATATTTGGCTAGTCATAATTGTAATTTAAAAACTGCTGCAAAATGTAACTGAAGGCCAGGAGGCTAAAACGTGTTGACGGCAGTTATGAACTTCTAACTATGACTAACCAAATAGAACAAAGGCAATAAACATATTTGTACGGGGTGCTCTGCTGAATCTCTTATGTCCACGCGTGTACTAGACAGTGTTGGGGTCGTTACTGGAAAAAACGTATACACTACACATTACTCGTAACTCTTTTTTCAAGTTTAAAGTTGACATTACTCCCTGAGAAAAATAACGAGTTACACTACTCGTCACATTACGTTTGCATTACACACTACAACGATTGTGCTAGGCTTACTTGTGTTCCTTGGGCTAAACCCACATAACCAGTAGAAGTATCTAACTCAGTGGTTCCCAACCCCGGTCCTCAGGACCCAGAGCCTGCTGCTTTTCATTTCAGCCATCTAATCAGGGACGTAGTTACACCTGGGGCGCCAGGTCAATGCATTAACTGCAATGAACTACCAGGTGGGACAGAAAACCAGCAGTGCTCTGGTGCCGAGGACCAGGACTGGGAGACACTGGTCTAAACAATGACACGCACCAAATCTTTATTTTAAGGTTTTTCATAAAGATAGAGCCTACAGCATTCAATTCTGACCTGGCTTGTTCATGTGCGCTCTACTCGTGAATCCAATATTTCCGACATGACTTGAAGGCACGAGACGAGAAGACGAGGATACGCTTTCATAGATATTACAGCAATAACGAGGTTAAAGAGGCTTAAGAATTTAACATCATCTGTTAGATCAGTAACTGTAATTTAGATGTTATATACTGTAATTTAGATCGAATGCATTGTTTTTTTTTTATCTTATGTGATTTTAATGCAAAGTGTCTGAGTACTGTGAAAAGCACTATACAAATCAAATGTATTAATATTGTCATGTATTTTATTAATGAAATTGGAACAGTAGTTCCACACTTTACTTTTCTCCGTTACAGGAAAAAGTAATGCGATTACAGTAACACATTACTTTGTAACGCGTTACCCCCTACACTGGTACTAACTAGAGGATCCTTTTTTTTTTTTATCAAAAGAGAACCAACCTCTACAATATTTAACATTAAAAGCCAGGAAGCCTTCCGCCTTCCTGTCTGTTTTCCTGCATTCTATCTTGCTTTCTCCCCGGCTCTCCAGGTTGCCTTGGCAACAGTCAAGGCCCACCAGGGAGGTCTTGGTGGAGTGTCGGTGCGTAAATGTGCAGGTGTGTGTAAAACGTGAAAAAAAGGAATGCACCTTTTTCCTCCGAATGAAATACAACTCAGAATCCTCCCACGTGTGCAGCCCCCCTGACAGAACTCATCAGTGTCAAGCTCGTACCGGCCCATGCTGCCACGCTTACACAAGGTTCATTCTCCTGACAATTATGAACACGCATCCCTCCTTTTTTTCTTCAGGTCAACAGTGTATTGTCAATTCAGACTGACATCCCATTAACCATCTCTCCCTCACACCTCACCTCTCTGCTGTCTTATTCATCTCTCGTTCCCTGTAGTTCTCCCTCAATTCAGTCATCTGACTTGCAGAGAATAGAACCCCAACACCTTGACGGAGGAAAGGTGCATTTGGAACGCCAAACGTACCAATCGATACTTTTACTTAACCTCTTTTTTTTTTTCCATGTAACTCTCCTGCCACCCTGTGAACTTTTCAAGAGGGATATGCCTTTGTTGTCGACGCCAAAGGCTTTCATCCAGCACCACTGGCCCTGACGTCAAACCACCTCCCTCTCGCTCTGTTTCACATCATAAATGCCGCATACAAACCCCGGCATGCATGTCACGCATGAGACAATAATGAGAGAGGAGTAATCTAAATTGGCAAAGAATCATGGGTTTTGTACGATTACTGAAGAGCAACAACGCTCATTGAAATGATCAGTGTGTGAGAGAGGGTTCCGATTAGAATGGACTGCTTTACCTGCCGTGTAAGTGGCTGTGGAGCCATTTACCTCGTCAGAGGCGTGTATGAAGTGGCCCTCTCTCATTGACCCTGCAATAATCATCAAGCCAACCACATTCAGGTCAGACGTATTGCTCTAATAGGGTACATTTGGCCAATTACTGAACTATAGGTATGTACCTAGGATGAGTCATGCGTTCACAGAACCCATCAAATGATTGTGTTCCAGTACATAGCTAGGGCTCTATTGCATTATAGATTTATTCAGTTCTGACTCACTATTATCATCCCTATATGCTAGTTCACAATACACCTCCTTCTCTCTCCTCCTGTTTATCCTCATCTAGCTCCTGTTCTTCTTTTCCTCCCATGTCTGCATATCTCATCCTATTTGTCATCATCCTTCATTTCAGCCATTTTGTATATTATAAAATTGCCTTGGATGCATACCATGTACCTCCTCCCCCGACCCAAACCCCTTCATGTGCCTTTATGTGAGAGGAGCTGTTTGGGTTCTACCGATTCCCAGTTTCCTTTCCATCTCATCCAGTATTCCCCAAGCTAGAATCTTTTTCTTTTGATTCCAGCGCCTAGGGCGCAGTTCCCCGGGGATGCACCGTTCTATAGTCAATGCTCGTTCCATCCTTTATGATGATGCGTCTCAACTTGGGGATCAAAGAGATAGATGAAGTTATTTCATCAAAGACAGCAATGCATTTCTGATCAAATGCAGTATACAGACACAATAATGTTCATGGAAAATGAAGAGTACTGAAGGTTCATACACACGTGCCACTCTGGGAACGCGTGAGGGAGGCTCCATGTTAACCGCTGCAGCTCAATCGGGTGACGTGTGGAGGTGTTACATGTAAAGCACATAAATAACCCATGCGATCATCTTGTTGTCACTCAAAACACATTGCACACCAACTGCACGCCCATGCAAACACTGTTTTGCAGTATGACGACAGAGAAGCTGAATTCCATTTCTTAACTCTCACACAAAAGAAGCCGACCTCACTTCCCACCCCTTCTGACAACCATGACTCCCCAAAACGACCCGCCGTCTCCTCCCTTTGACACAACACATCGGCTTGTTCCCGCCGTTTGCCTCATTACTTTGAATAGCGACTGTGAATTAAGACCGCAAATAGAGCACGTAGCGATGCTAAATGACGGGTAAGAGACAAACACGAAACAAATAGGTGTGCTGTCACTTCACGCTTCGGTGGCGATGTGTTTGCACCGCGCGCACGAGCATGAGCACGTCAAGCACACAGAGAGGCAGACAGTGAGACCCACATCTCTCTGTGTGTGCCAGTGAATCGGATTCGCTCCCCACTCAAACAAACGCTGAACAAAATGGTGTTACGTTCACAAAATGTGAACTTTCCGTAATACCAGATGGATTTACTGCCACGCGGTACTGAATAATTGCATCACACAACTTGAATCACTCAGCATTAACCAGAGTACTGTGGATAAAGTGTACAATGAATCTTGTGATGCTGTGCCACATGAGATGCGTGATCAGATTCCCCACCGTAATATTGTTTTGTTCTGAAGCATCAAAACAAGAAAGACTGGTCTGATGTTCATACTACCAAATGGAATATATCGTTTGAAGAATCTTTACCAGTCTAGTCATTTTATATAGTTAACACAATTATTTTTGAATTAATAATTTGTATTTTTATTATATCATGCCTCATAACTCAAGTTGAGTGACAGTACTTTTTACGTGAAGCTTCATTTTAGCATAATTTATATGTGACTATATGTCAATGTTATTTACTGTATGTATTGTAGTGACACGTAAACTTTTGACGTACTTACTTACACTTCAACACAAAGATGCACGCGCACACACACACACACACACACACACACCAAATCAGCTAAAAGCCCAGCCTCTGTGTGACTCATGTGAAGATATTTGTCTCCTTGCAGGCAGCCTGAGGAGGAAAGTTTATCTCTTGATGACACTCACTGTCTTCTCTCCCTTCCCTCCAGTAAATCAGCGTGGAATGGCATGGGCCATTTCTCCTCTCTCAGGGTCAAAACACTGGAAATGCAACCGAGTACAACAACCATTGATTCTCAATAAGTGGAGGAGAATAGGAACAAACACAGCCAATCCATGCGTTTGTGTAAGGGGATGAAATTGCGCATTGGACAGATGTGCGTGCGCCTGTGTACCTGTGTGTGCATGAGTCTGTGTCTGTCCGCATTGTGTTTGGCTGGCTTATGTGTGTATTCATGTGAAAGCACTGCAATCCTATAACTAGTTCAGTGACTTGCACTATGTTTGCACCAGGATGCATTTTAAAATACATAGAAACAATATTCACGTGGATAAATTATAACACAAAAATAATTCAACAAAGCTTCAAAACGTGGCCGCAACTTCCCGGGAACAAATGTACTAGACCTTACATTTGACCTTTGACATTTAGGTGGCTAACAAGTGAATACTACAACAGTCAATAAGGTCTGAAGGGGATGAGCGGAGGGAATTGGCAATGGCTGATCGATAGGACCGACTTGATGAATGACTACGCATTAAGAGCAGCCTAGTAAACGGAGAAATGATTAAACACCGCAGCCCGAGCGGGAGCCGCTTGGTTTATATTAATTAAAGCGACGGCAGAGAATAAACTGGTTACTGTTCATAACCGTCACTGGGTATTTTATCACATATGGTAACATGCGTGGAAGACAATAATGATGTATTAGATTACACAAAATGCTTGATGATAAACGTAGGCTTATCGAAGTCTTCGGTAAATAGAGTTTATGTTGTTACGATTTTAATTTCAATCAAACTAATTGAGGAAGGCAATTGAGGGGAACCAAAAGAACATGCCTTGGGCAGCAGAGACATCCTTCCCAGAAGGCAGGCTGATTACATACTGTATTCCTGAATCAAATTTTTCCTCCAACAGCTGAACATTTTCTGGATCAATAAACTGTCATACCAATTTACCTGGGAGAGTAAAGAGTAAATAAGCCAGTAAATGCCATACTGTCACAACAAAAGATGAGAGACGTTTGTTATGCGCGTGGCGTTT
>OMOT01025682.1:0-13164 GCA_900312575.1 Acanthochaenus luetkenii | reverse complement strand
AAGAGAGGCACTAATAGATCATAAACAACTCAAGTCATCTCATGGGCACACAGCACCTATAACATTTACTGCTAATAACTATTTACTTACACTATGGGAGCATGGCTAATTACAATTGTCTTGATCACCCGTTTCGATGAGCATCAAAGACATCGTTTTGGGGTCTTACCCAAAAACCATCAATAACTAAAGGTTTTCAACGGTTAATAAGTTGTGGACTTCAGCCCCGGCACTCTCCGCCAGGAGCGTACTCATTCGAATGTTCCTATTGGAACAGTTACCTGGGCTCTATGCAGCCTCTTGAGTTCCTCCTGCTTGGCCTGTCGTCGCGCAGCTTTCTGGACTCTTCTTGTCAGCTTGGCATTCAGCTCTTCCTCTGTGTAGGATTTCTGGTATAACGACAAAAACTTGTGTCAGAGAAGTCTCATCAGGCCCCTGCTAATACGGTCTACTTGGCTCCATGGGGCCCAGAGCCAACAGAAACAAGAGGAGAGGAGGGGGAAACTTGATTCACAGTAGATCTATACTCTTCTATATGTATCTTCTATACAATGGGACATCATGGACTAGCACAGTCCACCCTAGCTTGGAGTATGAACTGGATTCAAAACATCACAAGACGTCGAAAGACCTCTCCTATGGCTCTAATTAGGAATCTAACACAAGGTAAGATAATGCATCTTGGAACGCAATGTGGCATAAACAGCAAATCACTGCAGCTCTCACGGCTCTCTTAAAATAACAACTTCTTGCACTGGTCATCACATTACGAACTCTTCCATAATAGTATGCAATATTGTCACCTTCCTGAAATAAATTTTCTGTTTTTCTCACACCTTGAAAATATGACTTAAGCCATTATTTTAAGAAGGTGACGATATGCAACATTTAAGAAAGGTTACTTCCCCCCTTCACCGACTCCAGGAAATATATCAAAAAGCTGGAGCAAAACAGGAGAAAGAGAGAATAGTATTGAGAAAGCAAATGTGTCAGGATTCCAAGTTTATCCAATAGCCGCACTGGAGTCGGAACAGTGCCACAGTGACAGGTAGGCAGGTTATACCAGAGGGGAACAGCCCCTGATATCAAGGGTTGCAGAGGTATCATTGTGACCAGAAGGGAGAGTAGTGTTGTTAAGTCGAGTTTTAACAGGTTGGACCTCCAGCAGTGTGGGGGCGCTGTGGTCCGGCTGTCACATGCATCCAGAGAGGACGGTTAGTTCATAATGATTGAATGCCCAGGCTAGACGCACAGAGGGGGTTATGGCGGTGAAGTGGCACATGCGCTGGGGGTGACAAGGGTTATCAATGGGAATGTATGTAATACTACCTTTGTGGCGTACGATCTCTTGAACGCCAGTGCGTGAGGGACATAAACAGACTTGGGGAAGACAAAACAAAAAAGGAGGAAACAAACGTGATACAGATGACATCATTAAATGGGTTAATGATTATGTTAAATCAGTCAACATAAAAAATTTAATCATTCACAGCTAAATTACTGGTACAATCACAACGGGCATTGTTAATGTCCCACACCAGCACAAACAGGGGTGCAGTGACATTTTGTAACTATGTTAATCATAAATTAGTCAAACAAGAAACCACAGGTCTTATTCGGTCACAAAGTGGTAAGACAGGTCTATTATTAAAATACTAACTTACTAACTACTAACTCTACAAGAATAGATCTAATGAATTCACAGATCTTGAAAGCTATAAACACCACACCGGTCACAGAGCACTAAACTACGCAATTCCTGTTGGTCCTTATTGAATTACACAAGGCCAGTCAGGCATGGGAGAGCTTTAGGCTTCGGTTACCAGCAGTATAAACCTCTATGACATCAATGGCCAAATATTCAAGAATTCAGAACAGTATTCAAGAACATCTTTAAGTCATCAGACTCTTCATATATGTAGTCAAATTGTCAAAATAAAGAATACAAGATGGGGCTTTTTCAAATGTCTTACATTGGATAATGAATAGCATGCCTCTGGCCTTGGACTCAATGTATCTATCTAAACCTCCAGAAACACAAAGAACGAGCAGCAGGAGACCGAATACTTTTGAATTTCACCCATTTTAAACACAATGAGTGCAAATGGACTCATATTGTAGACTTTGTTTTCTCCCCTAATAGGATTTATACCACAAGCATATCTAATGAATCCAATCTTTTAAGATGCATGAATCCATTCATAATATAAAACCAAAAAACATTTATCCATTTTGCTAACAGGTGTCACTATGATGTAGTATATTGAATGTGTCTTATAGCGGTACTGACGTTTTCATCATTTTGGTTGTGATCCCCCCAGGGAAAGACATTTCCAATAATATTTTTGATCATAAATAATATAACTTAAAAATACTACTTTTCATCTGAAAAATAAGCACTAACAATGTATTGGAGGTTAGCCTGTACTCATCCATAATTTCCATAGCTTGGGGAAAACTACAATTACTTGAAGTAGAACATCTAATTTGTGCCAATAAAACTTTACAATTCATTCTAATGAGAGACAGATTGAAAGTCCAATACCATTCATCAGCATTTGAGTCGCACTATGATGTTTATTTGAAATTCAAAACTATTTAACCCTCTGCTGCACAATACCTCATCTTCTTCTTTCTCTTTTTCTCGATCAACCTCTTTTTCTCGTTCCCTTTGTTTTTGTCTTTCTTTTGCCCTCTTTCTTTCCTTTAACTCCCTCCTTCTCTCCTTTTCCAGTTTCTCCTCCTTTATTGCTTCCTTCTGAATGCCTGATACTAGGTCAAAGATGTCCGCATGTTGCTATAAATGGAAACAAAGTGTTCAAAGGAAAGTGGCTTTAAATGAAGCAAAACAGAAATGGATGCACTGGATGTGATGGTGAGGTGTCCAACCACCTACTGACAAAGATGTCACACCTCTAATTGTGTCTATTGTTACTCACATCTGCCTTAGACTTCTGGGAGGATCTCTCCAGAACATCATCACAGGACAGGTCTGAGTCCTCAGAGAAGCTCAGGTTTCTGCGCGACTTCAAGTCTGTAACGTATGATAAGGAAATAAGTCATTAGCATTTAGTTATTCAGAGCCTCAAGCACATAAGCAGAAGCAACAGAATAATACTACATTAAAAATTGTAAATCTCTTGATCATAATTCTCACCTGATGACCTCCCAACAGGTGATGCTCTCTTCTTCCCGGAGTCCTGAGTGGTGGAGCTGGAGGATGGCGTGCTGGGACATGACTTGTCATCCTTCTTTTTCTTGTCCTTCTTGTACCCCGAGAAGACAGCCTTCCATAATGACTTGTGTTTGGGCGGCATCTCGTCCGCGCCAGAGGGCCTGCTGCTCTCATTCTTAGCTTTCTTCTCCTTCTTGTTCTTGCGTGGTGAGAAGAGGGAATTTCGTTTCTTGCTCCCAGAGGAGCCATCAGACGAAACTACAGAGCTGTCCAGACTCTTGTTGCTGCTGAAGAAACGCTCAGGTAGAGTCTCAGCCTTCTTAGACTCCAGAGCTTTCACGGCTGATGTCTTTGGAGATCCTGCTGACTTCTTACTCTTTCCAGTGGCATCTGAGGTTACGTTCCAGGCCACTTTAGCTGAGGTACCCTTGGCTATGTCAGATTCTTTCATTTTGTTCAGCTGCTTGGCCATGGCATCTTTTAGAACCTGGCTCTTGACTGACTTTTCTCTGGCTCTCATTCTCTCTTCGGCGATCTCCTTGGCCTCTGGGGAGAACTGAGTCACCCTCTGGGGCTTTAAGGCTGGGTTGACATGGATGTTGGGTTTACCATTTTCCATGGCTAGGGCCAGATGGAGGGGGGGTTTGACCCTGCTGGGCTTGCTGGTGGGTGGAGTAGAGAATCTGTCCATGCTGGTGTCTGGTGTCCGCTCGTCGTAGGTCTCCTCCACGTCATCAGCAAATGGAATCTCCTCCACAGTCTCCACAAATGACTTCCTCACCTCCTCTCGGCGAGGTTTCTTCTTCTCCCTCATGACCACCACTGGAGCTGTTCCTGGATCTGTGAGTGGCGAAGTCACTGTTACTGTCCTGGGGGCAGGCTTGGGTACAGACACAGGGCTCAGCTGGGTCCTCAGTGCAGGAACAGGGGTCTTAGTTTGTGCCAGCTCCTTGGCAGGCTCAGATGCCGGCTTTTCTGTGCCATTGCTCCAGGACACCTGGTGTCTCTGTTGCCTGAACATGGCTGGAGACTGGTTGGCAGGCACGGGTGGTGGTGGACTGGAGGGAGGGGTGAGCATGGTGGAGTCAGAGGTATTACTGCTGTCACTGTTTGCCATCTGGCTGGTGGCCGTGCTCCCATTGAGGCCCAAGCCAGAGCTGCAGCTCACGTCCCTCTTATCAGAGCCATTATGCCTGGGCTCCACAGGAGTAATGGGAGTAATGACCTGACCCTCAAGAGTTATGTTGAGTCTGCGAATGACAGAGCGTCCAGTAAAGGCAGGCTTCAGCTCCTCAGACAGGTCTGGAGAGTGGGACTTGGCAGAGGAAGAGTCTTGGGGCACATGCGTCTCTAGGATTTTACTACTGCGGTCTAAAGGAGTAAGACCCAGGCTCTTCCTGATCTCAGCACTCTTCAGCCAAAACTCCTCAATTATATCAGTCTTTTTAGATGGGGTTTCCTCTACGGAGGAGTCCATTGAGGGCTCTGGCGTGGCCTTGTCCGTTTTGGCCATGGGCGTGGAGGTGACTCCGGGGATAGGCTGCGTTCTGACGGGGGAGTCAGAGGTGAGGGGTGAGGAGGGTACGTGGCAGGACAAGGGTTGGGCACAGATGGGGGATAGGGGGTTGCCCGTCAGAGGGCAAATGGAGCGCTGAGGGTAGACTGGAGATTTAGGCGTACAAGTCTCCGGTAGAGGGACAGGCTGGGATCTGACAGGGGATCTGACAGGGGATCTGACAGGGGATCTGACAGGGGATCTGACAGGGGATCTGACAGGGGATCTGACAGGGGATCTGACAGGGGATCTGACAGGGGAGCCAATGGGTGACTTGGAGGGGGACCTGGGAGGAGATGAGACAGGAGCAATGACAGAAGCAGTAGCAGGAACAGGAGATGGGGCAGAGGAAGGAGCGTGGACAGGAGCAGGGGAAGGGCACTGTGGGCTCTTGGCAACTGGAGACAGAGTTGTCTTCTCATGCTTCACTTCCTCCGGTATGAAAGGTTCTTGGAAAAAGCGTGTGTCAGGAGATTTGACCAAGCAGGGAGGATATGTCTGAGTGATCTAGAAAACAAACAGGGAAGATCAGGATTCTGTCAATACAAACATCACATGCTACAGCTTGATAAAGGTAGAGATCTCTTACCTGTGTCTCAGGCTCTGGAGATGGTTTGACTGGGGAGAGGACAACATAATCTTCTTTCTGCATAGGGCTGACGCTGGATGGTTCTGATTGCACAAATTGAACTATTGTACTGCCATTCATTTATGTAAAAAGAAAAACTAAATCTATGATTAATTAATTTGAAGGAATTACTTGTGAGATGTTGCTTACCAATACTAGAGGCCATTCCCAGACTTTCTGATTTCCTGTCCTGCTTTGCTTCAGTGTGCTCTGACTGGTGCAAGCGAGCCTCAGCTTCCGCATCTGAAGGAATGTCATCTGGAATACAAACATAACATTACGGAATGTAGTATTACACTGTTATACAGTTTCACAGCATTCATTTTCTCAAGCCCTTTATTGTGATGGAGTAGTGTTCTTTGTAAACTACAAAAGTTATTTAGCATATATAAAAGGGGAAGTTAACCAATGTAGTTTACGTATCATTTCATTATTTGTATTATCTCGATTGCCTACCTTGATCCACCTCTGTGCCAGGCTCCAAATCTGGACTGTCAGCTTCTGCTTCCGGGTCGTCATCCTCGCAGGGCTCTGGTACAACAAAGAAATGGCGTCAACTGGCTATTACGTGCTTTGTTCAGTCAATAAAAGCAGTGAGTAAGAGAGCTTTTCTCAAGTATCAACTATAACAACTTAACCTTATCTGAACCTTTCAGAGGTTTCTGGCAGCAGGGTAAAACAATATATTTAAAAAAGAAGGTGCAAAAGCACAAAGATTGCTTAATGAAAAAAAGCTATCAAGACCAATTTGGAGAGTTGAGCCCAGATATACTGTACAAGGAATGAAAAGGTTGAAAGAAGATGAAAACAGAGCTTCAAAACCAATTCTACAAAGTCAAATTTTTCTGAGGACATACTTCTGCAAGAAAATCATACAGACATTAGTTTAGCATAAAAATTAATCTGTCAAATATAAACAAAAGGATGAGCACAGAATAGCATTAGTGATTAGATAAATGCACTTATCCATTTCTGCATTAGCAAATGGATGACATTTGAATCAGGCAACTGTGGCGTTAATGTCACTGGTCAAGAGACAAGCAGGAATCCCTCATCTGAAACAATATTCGGCATTTCTAACAAAAAACTTGAACAGGGAAATGACACACATTTATTAATTCATGCAATTGTTGAAATAGTAAGATTAGTATCACAACATTAACCATCACTTTGGAGTAAACTGCTAAATGTGCTTTTGTTCATGTGGGTGACTGTAACAACATCTAGCGGGTCTGATCACCAGAACTTTAAGAAGCTTTTAACCCAGAAAACCTACAAGCGCTGCCCAAGAATAGAAATGTTCATGTAGGGCTCTAATTCCATTCATGTAACCTTAATGTTAAGCTTTTAAGTCAAATACAGCAGTGTTTCCCAACCCTGGTCCTCGGGGCACAGAGCACTGCTGGTTTTCTCTCCTACCAGGTAGTTAATTGCATTCACCTGGCGTCCCAGGTGTAAATCCTTCCCTGACTAGATGGCTGAAATGAAAACCAGCAGTGCTCTGTGCCCTGAGGACCAGGGTTGGGAAACACTGGAATACAGTACCTCAACAGCCCCATTCCTGGACTTCGGACATTAAGGGGTTCGTCCAAAACAATAGTAACTGTAACAGAGGCCACATATCTGGGCCAAAATTACTGAAAGCACTGTAGGCACAAAATACTGATATGTTAGGTGTTTTCAAGCTGTGATGGCCCGTCTGTCTCTGGAATAAATCACTACACTATCTAATTGAAGAGATACCTTGGCAGGATAGGGTGAGAAGTTTGGTTGTGAAAAGTGAAATGCAGGTTGATCTGAACCCAAGAGAGCTGAGCTCTCAAGTGTGACAGTATTACAGCATGCATGCTTGTGAGTCTACTGGTCTCCGCATGTGTTTCTGCATGCTCCAGGACAGGCCAGTTGATAGACAGATAGAATACGAGTCTAAGATGAGATCTCATAATCCCTTTTAAGTCTGTGCTACCTCCAGACATGGACTCCAACCAGACTCTCACTGCATCGTGTCGGGCGGATGTGTGGGCAGGGGCTACATTAAAACCAGGAGATATAGAACAATGAGGGAGATGGCAGGGAAAATAACAGACAAGTAATTAGACACATGAGAAAGAACATAGCAGAACACAAAAGAACAAAGCAGGACACAATACAAAATAATTAACAAGGGGGTTATGGTGCACTGGGATGTGATTGGAGAACTCCCCCCCCCAGCAGCAACACCAAATGACAACTTAAAAGACTGAACACAAAATTAGACATTCCAAGGGAAAAGCAACACAACAAAATTTACCAAAATAACAGATGATTATAAGAAACAGGTGGGTTAGTGGGGAGGTGGCTCCTCCTATCCCAGACACAGACACACAAACAGCAGCAGCCACACTGGTAACAGTGAAATACCCTGGTTCCCCCCCTCCCAGGGCCTACAGCCTGGGACTTCCCCAGCGAAGCCTTCCCAGGGTTCAGCTCCTCTGGGTGGGTTACCTGTGGAGGAGGGCTGCGTGAGCTCAGAGGGCTGGGAGAGTTGGGAGGTTGAGGCCGGTTGGCACTCCTTGTTTCCCTCCGAGTCCAGGTGTGTTCTCACCAAACCTGGAATGGCCTGGGGGTCCACAGGCTGCAGGATTTGTTGGATCTGTAGGTTCCTGGCTGCATGTGGGTGTGAGGATTTGAGTGTATAGTACATGGTAGACAGTGATAATGTTGTGTATTGGGGTGTGGTAAAGTTGTATGAGCCAAGGAAGGAGAGAGGGATGAAGATAGATAAAGACAATTGTGCAGGGGTGGTAGAAGGAACACAGAGGGAGAGGGAAAGGACAGGACAAGAATAAAAGAAAGAAGGCCAATTAGAATACAGTAGCAATGAAAAAGTAATCGTGGAGAGGTCGAGGCTGCATGCACTAGAACTGCAACAAAAGTCAAACCATAAAAGTGAGCATCAAACAATAAGGATGAAGGGAAAAAAATCATATCAATTTGTTGAACACAATTATTCTGCCACTCTCAACCAAGCCACAGCCGCATTGCCTAAAAGTAAAATGCAAATCTATGACATTAATCAGATTAGTGTTTTAAAGTCATATATTGTACAAAATGGAGGTGTTAAACAACAGGGTAAAAATAGATTCAAGTCTTAAAGGCACACATGAAAACAGAACAGAAATTATTTTCTTTATTTTTTTTAAAAACACAATCACGACCAAACAAGTCCCCCCCAAAAAGAAAGAAAGCCACACTCGTATTGGACACATCCTAGGAAAAGAAACACAAACCAGGGTTATATATCAGAGTTACTGCAAAACGCATCCACAGGCAGTGTTGCTACCTTTAAATGTACCAATATCCTCTTCGTCTGTGAGGTACTTTTCCAGCCAAAGGCCTGACTGGAGCTCCCTCTCCCAGGGGCAGTACTCCCCCTCTGCCAGCAGGGGGAGACAGAGCCCGAAAATATCCCCCAGCACGCAAACAGACACACACGCACGCACACATTGGACAGGTGGACACATGGAGGGACAGGGACGGAGGAAGACAGGGGAGGAGGAGCAGAAAAGAGGCAGAGGATGAGGAGAACAATGTTGGAAACAGTGACACCACAGATTTCTATAAAAAGCAGGTGAAGTTCTAGATTGTCCTGATAAGTCTACTGACGTCTGGACAAGGTGTAAACTACATTTCCAGTCTTTACAGGAACCATGCCGAAACAGCACCACTGGTAAACAGAGTGAAGAACAAATTTACCATTGCTCGACTCATCTTCGTCCTCCTCATCTTCCTCCTCTTCACCCACTTCCCCGTCTCTGCTGGCTGCATCGGCCAAAGCCTCGCCCTCTCCCTCTGCCCTGCAGTCGCCGTCTCCCTTCAGTTTGGCGTGGAGCTCTACCGCCTCCTTCCAGGGAACCCCGCCGAGGTCTGAGGGGCTATGGGGTTGCTGCTCCACCTCCTCCTGATCTTGCTCCTCCTGCTCATCCTCCTCCTCCATATCAGAATCTGAACTACTGTTGGGAAACAGAGATGTGACAGGAAAGAGTTCAGATAGGTAGGAGGTTCCAAACACAATAGCAGTTATGTCAGTGAACGAATGAACTGCAGCCTATCCATATTTGATAGTAACTCTGATTGTCAATTGTCTGTATGATCGTATAAATCTGTGCACTTGAGACAAATATGAGAATTCAACTGTAGCTGTAAATCGATTTGTTCCCTTGTGGATCTGAACTAAAAACCTGCCTTGATTATAAGCACTGGTTTTTGCCTTGTAATGATTGCCTTTTGCCTCAGTTATAGAAATACCCTAATCTTAAACCCTACATAAGCAACATAAAGTGTCACCAAAACAATCGCGCAAATGGATCAATTCCAACTTTCAGCATTATCATTTAAGCAAATGAGACATCCTAGAATTCGCCACGCTTATTAAGGCGTTCAACAACAGTATCCATCCTACTTGCCAAAGAGCCTATCTCATATGTCTGCATGCTATTACCTGGAGCCCAGGTCAGCATCGGCAGCCTTGTTCTGCACACTGCTGAGGTTGTGTTCTGCCAGCGTCTCCTCCGGCACCTCCTCCAACTCCTCCTCCCTCTGCAGGGAGAGACGGTAGTTCTCCAACTCAATGCGCTCTGGAGTTCCCCGCAGTCGCTTAGGTAGGCTGGGCTCCTGCAGCCCGTTGACCTCCGGAACTGGGGTTGGCGACACAAGATTGGAGCATAAGGTGAGCACCCCGGGTTGGAGAAATGATGATGCCAGGGTAGACCGGAGGTTGGAGAGACCAGGGTGGAAGGTAGAAGGCAGAGCACCCAGGGAGGAGAGAGAGTACAAAAAATGGCAACTGAGAATCAGGTATGGGCAACATTAGAAAGGAGAAGAGAGGGACAGAGAAGAGCTGGAACAAAACCCTCTGCAGCGCAGGAGCCATGCAGGATTGCTTGAAAGGACGCGTTTAGGCCTCTAACTGTAACAGCTGCCTCTCTGTGGAAACACAAACTGGAGTGGAACGTATCTACTGTATGACAATCTATGGAAAACTGCTGCAATGGGAAATTTATGGATAAAAATGAAATTTGGCAATGATCAAATCCATCACACATTGCAAATGATCAATTGAATGATTTTCCTCATGCATTTGTCGCAAAATCACATATTAGGACAAATCGACAAAAACACAGAAATTAAGATCTATAAAATGAATTTATTGCATTAGATCAATTTCCCACAGCAATTAGTATCTTCACGCACATATATCTTTAACACTGTAAAATTATTCTACCATAGTACTTTAAAAGGTGCAAGGTTGGTGCCTTGCCTTTTTCCCATCCTAAGAAGCAAATCTTAAAACTGTATTTTTTCTAAAGTTAAATCTTTAGGATTAACCTGGAGATTAGCGTGTGGAATGGGTCAGATAACAATACAATTGAATGCATTTTTTAATACACAACATGTCGTCTCTCCACCTAATTGAGTAGAGATCAACGTGCCCTCCAACTAGGACAAAATGATGCAATTATGCAAAATGCAAACCCCACCAAAGCAAGGACTGGTGAGACAGTGGATATCTGATACTGTGCCTTATGTTACCTTATCTAGATGGGGGGGGTGGGGGTGGCAATGTGGTTTAACAACTGCTATGGTGCCCTTTCTTCTGAACTATGCCTAATGTATCACGTCAAGACAGCTGTCAAGAAAAGTCGTGCTGCACAATCAGTTCAAATTCTGTTAGTCTTCCTATTTTCCAAAACTAATCCTGAAATTAAGTCTAAGTTAAGACCAAAAACAACCCCCGAATTAACAGATGCAATTTGTATTAAAAGTAATTCCCAAAAGTTGTCATGTATGATGAATTGAGGTCATATTAATTTGCAACAGTATTTGCAAATAACTTTCCATTTGTTTATGATATACTACACTTACCACGCAACGCAGCAGGCCTACACATTACTTACTTAGTTCCACTACATTACTACGAGTCTTACCACTCTATTCAATTATTTCTAGAACAATTGCTATTACTATCAATATTTTACTGTAATATGCAATGTAATTAATGCAGCAAAGATGCAGTGTATTGAGCAAACACACGTAGGTATTAGTGGCAATGTGGCTGGGGGTGGGAGGTTGAGGGATGCAGGAGGACAGGTATGACAGAGGAGGAGTGAATATCGCAAGAGAACCAATCACAGGCACTAATTCAAGCACTACGATTGCTCTCAGCTTTAAGCTGCTCCGATAGGAGGGGGGAAAGGTAAAGCTTACAAAGGAACCAATCACAAGCACCGATACAGGCACTACGGCGAGAGACACATCACAAAGCAGGCTCTAAAATGAGCAGATCACAGAAGGAGGTAGAGATAAAAGAAAGCAGTCACAGGCCACAAGAGGTTACAATCACAATAGAATAAAGCATGGCTGTTCATTAAAATACAGGCAGGCAAAATCACTATCTTTAGGTACACAAATAACTTAGGTTATATTTACTATACTGTATGTCTCTATATGCCCATTTCTGGCCAATATTTTGCATCAAGAAAGCTGGCACAGTACTGCCAAGTCTGTCAATAAAATCGGGATAAGCAGCTGCAAGAGGTCTGCAAATGGGTATTATTGCTGTCTAGAGTGCAGCAACAGAAAGCAGAAGAGATCAACTCCAAACTTTGCCTGACTTTTGTTTTACATTTCCAAGCCAAGAGAGATTTAAGATGCACCATTCAATTCTAAAATTGAGCTGCCAGAGAGCTGCTTAACTGGCCAAGTCCAATCGCAAGGCATCCTCTCAGTTCTCCAAAACTACATGCTGACACAAACGGAGAGAATGCTGCATCTTCAAGAAATAAATCCTACACTGAAAAGGAGAATCACAAGATTCACATGAACATTCAGCAAGCTACAGTCAGTACAGTCAGAAGACAATGCTTTTGCTAAATCTATACAATTCCATTGACATTAGATGGCAAAAGGAAGTACGTAAGGAAGTAAGGAAGGAAGGGACAAGAGAGTCATGCTAGATGAGGTTGAGCAGGACATTGATGGTGAAACAGCAGAAGAGGTAGATGCAGTAGGTACACAGGAAGGGAGAGTCTAGGGGGTTGTGTGCCACCTGGTGGCAGGTCCAGGAGAGCGTGCGGCGGAGGGTACGCAGCGGGACTCCCATGCCCTGGGCCAGACGGCGGGGTACAGCCGCCACAGCAAGAGAGGAAATTGGGGTACCTGAGGGCTGGAGCTCGGCTGAGGGGGCTGCAGCTGCCATCGCCCTTCCGGGGGCGTCCACGGTCGCTGTAGCAGTTTGGGCTGCCTGGTTCTCCTACAGGGGTAAAGAGACAGATGACATCAAACCCAGCAAGGCGTTGGGAGATGCAAGAGCTCTGACCTTAACCTCTTCCACCCTAGGGTTCTGAGAGGGTATGCTCACCTGAATGAACGTACCCAAACTAAAACAAGAATAGCTCAACATCTATCAGGTCTATATGCATGACCTTGACATCTATGGACAGACAAGAACTTATAGAATATACTCCCAGTATCAGTAACCTTCTGACTGTTAGTATCCCAGAGTAAACTTAGATAAACCAAAGGAGAAATTTAGATTTTTATCCTCGCCTAAAGTGTTTTCTAAATTAAACTGTGGATAACACCATGATAGCAATGATCCCATGTAGAAAGATGCCACTGAATCTATTCAGCAACTCCTTGACTACAACTGTACCAAAGCACATTGAAATACAACCAAAGCATATACAGTAGGTTCTACAGAGGTTTTAGTGATGATAGTACCAGGCGGACTCTCCATTTTGGCCATTTGGATACCCAAGGTACCCA
>OMOT01025677.1:0-13382 GCA_900312575.1 Acanthochaenus luetkenii | reverse complement strand
AGGGTGTGTGTGTGTGTGTGTGTGTGTGTGTGTGTGTGTGTGTGTGTGTGTGTGTGTGTGTGTGTGTGTGTGTGTGTGTGTGTGTGTGTGTGTGTGTGTGTGTGTGTGAGTGCGTGCGCAAATGCCTGCATGCCTATATGTGTGCGTGCAAAGGCAAGAAAACAAGGTGATGACTTTGCTGTATCTCAGTCCAGCACCTCAATGGATCCATCAGCGTTGCCACTGAACCACATCTCACTTATCTTTTCACAACCAGGAAAACAAAACAGAACAGCAATTCAGACACAAATGGATCGTGTGTAACTCTCTGAATTGGGTAGCTACATTTTCACCAAAAGAAAGTTAATGTATCCAACCACCACTAGCTAATTTTCATCCATCCATCCCCTCCTTCCCTAAGCCTCCTACTCACCTGTTCAATCAATCCATCCGTCCATCAATTTGTTAATTTATTCAACAACTCATTCAGTTTGCTGCTTATCCATCTAGTCAATTCTAAATCTATCACACCCAACCTTCTAAACAAGCTATCCTTTCCATGTAACCTATCCCTCCATCCATCAATCCATCCCTCAATCCATCCGTCCATCCGTCCATCCATCCATTGGTCCCCCTGTCATTTCATCCATCAGTCATAAAATCCTTCCATTTCATATAGACATCCATCCATCTAGCTATTCGTCCATATAAGGCCACTATCCAGTTAAAATGGTGATGAAAAAGGTGATGAATTCGTGCAAATTTTGAAGCAGCAGAGAGGAATGATGTTACATTATGCGGGGAAAGGAGTTTTCAAATGGGGTGAGTTCAATATGACGAACCTAGTGGATTAAATGGAATATGAAGAGCATTATGATCAAATCGTTTTGGTCATACCGTTTGGCATTACTGTTAACAAAACGGGTTTGAATCCCAGACGTGCTAGGAAAGTCGATGCAATGGGAGTGGATGATAAAAACTCGCCCCTCCCTCAAAAACTATACCTTTAGTGAGGCTCCTAACTCCTCCAACTGCTCCAGTGGAATTGCTTAATAGCCAACAGTAGAAGACTGTGGTTGTACTGGGCAGCTCCTAGGTATGTGGTAGGTGTGTGTAGTATGCGAGTACGAAGTGGTTCTTGCAGGAAAACAGCACGTGTGTTCAACTCAACTTTCCCTGGATAAATAATGTTTAAAAAAAGGAATTCATTCCTCGGTTAGTTTTTCATTATAAGAGTGATTTATTTAAATGACATGCGGTACAGCAATTTCCACTCTGAAGCCCTTCATTAGAGGTGGCCCCTTCACACCAGCCTTTGGTTTGGTTCAAGGGTCAAGCCACTAAAAGCTCACACTTTTAACTCCCCACGGTTAGATTTGCCCTTTTCACACGTGTGTCATTATACAAAGTGGGCCCCCAAAACACATTCCTGGCCACATGTTAGACTGATTAAATTTAGAGTTACGCAAGTGGACTTTTCCTTCCAGGAAAAAAAGAAAAGCATTTTAAAATGTTGGTTGCATTGGACTTGGAAACCGGTGCCATATGTTTAGGGCTCCGCATTTAGCTTTTAATATTCAGTTCTGTTGCAAGGAGTTGGGCTTAACCCAAAATAAAAACAACAAACAACAACAAAGTCGACTTTAGGAGGTTTCTGTGATTTAGTGTGAGACAGAAAGACAGAGAAGGGGACATGGAGAGACTCTGAGGAAAAATAGACCAGACATACAACTCTGCGAAATAAAATGGACACATGCAATATCGTGGTACGGAACCGAATGGAAAACCGCCTTCAACACACTTGCAGGACATTAAGAGTAGCTGGTTATGCTGTTCGCTCTAACCAGCCATGCCTTGGTCAGCGACGTCCTCCGAGACATGCTCAACAGAATCGTCTTCGTCTACGATATACTCATATTGTCCGGTTCCACTCAAGAGCACATCAGTCATGTCCGGTAGGTACTAAAGAGGCTTCTTGAGAACCAATTATATGTGAATGCTGATCTCGATTGTTTGCGTACTTTCGCTGCCCTCTGTGACAGTTTGCGTGGGACACTGGTGATTAGCCTAGTAGCTGGCGCTCCGTATGATATCTTATCACTGCATCGTATGACGTGACATGACGTGAGAACCTGGAGTATATTCGCACTGCTATACGCCTCAACCCTGACATGGGCAGATTGGTTTTGTTTATCAATCGTTTTAATTTCAGGATGTCCTACCGTCCCCGGAGCTAGTCTGACGCTCTGTCCCACATGTTCGACTCAGCAGCAACAACCTTCTCCACCTACCTGTCCTACTAATTGTTTGTTTGTCCCGCTTGCAGGTGTTACAGTGGGACATCTCCTCCAGCCTGACATGCCACCCAGGCATCAAACGCACCCTAGCATGGATCGGTTCCCTAAGTCAGCTCATCTCGTACTTTTACCTGAATTGCCTTCTGCTGAAGAAACAGTGGAGATAATGCTGCCGAATGTATTCCACATGCGATTATACGTTCCACACTACCTTGTGTTATACTGTGCACGTGATAAATAAACTTGCTTGTTTCTGGGTCTCAGAATGACACAATGACAATTTCTGTCAAATACATGCCCACCAATGTGCAGGAACATATTAACGGCCAAGAAAGACCACAGCGGTCCAGAGCTGCACCATATTAACAACATTCTACTGGTTTCTTATCAATACAAATTCCTATTCATTCATTGTACTTGAATAAGATGATTCTGATTGCACACACGATGACAATACCAATTAATGTAGACGTGGAGTGTTTAATGATGTCTTATTTTCCCACTTTCTCGTTTCATTTCCAAAACGCCTCACAACAATCAGCATGTCCTCGGCAACAAGATGACACCTGCATTCAAAATCAAACACGACATTAGCCTGGGTGCCAAGAGGGAGAGAAAGAGGGAGAAGAAGGAATCCCGTCCAATTTTCATTTGCCGGGCACTGCAGCCAAAACTCTCATTTACTGTATAAACGCCGGGCTGCCAAGAGCTCATGTCCAAATCAAATAGCCCAGTGCTGCAGACACTAAAAATGCTTCCACTGCATATTTATTCTAAAATGATCACAGATGGGGGGGATTTTTTTTCTTCTCCACGTCGGCCTGGGCTCTGACTTATCTCATCATAAATATGCCTTGAATGGGGGGAAAGAGGTTTTGCATTTGACAGAGACACGGGGTGGTGATGAAAATGTTCTTGTGGTTGTTCTCCTAGTCGTGAATATGATTTGAGAAGGAGCGGAAGCAGAAGAGACATATTTGTGTTTGTCGAAGTGAGAGATGACAGAGTGGTGAAAACGGTGTTTTGTGTGTGTGTGTGTGTGTGTGTGTGTGTGTGTGTGTGTGTGCGCACAATTGTTCTTCTCATCTGAGGGGAGTGAATCTGGGGCTAAGGAACACATTTCATATGCATTCCATCACCCGAAAATCTTTCCAAAACCAGATCAAAATCACGGCACAAAATATTGTAATTGTCACAGAATGTCTTGTCTGCCATCCAGCGCGACTTTAAAACGTATTATCCCGTCAACATCATGTTTTCCAGACTATTAGGTCCAATGTGATGAATGTCTGTGGAAAAGCAAGTCATACTGCAAAGTATGATAAATGGCCGTCCGATGACAATGGATCCATAGTTGTTTGAAAAGGTTTCCTTGTGTCCTCTGACTCAACCAGGATGTACTTTTGGGCTTGGCCTTGTAAAGAACGGCATACTAACACTAGCCTTGTTATATTGTTGTTACAGTATATTATTGTCACATTGAGAGTCTGGCGACTAAGAGGTGTGAACTTTTTCCCTCCTTTTTGTTCACATCTTCAGTAGATGTTTAAAAAGTCCCTTCTGTGTGCAGCTATAGCCATTGTGGAAGTCCCATATTTGACTGAATGCTTGCTGCACTACTGCAGCACTGTTGCTCCACCACTGAGAGGAGTTGGTCAGTAATTTCCCCCCCTTTTCAGCCATCATCACCTTTTGTGGCGAAAGAGTATAATCTTCACATTAATCTGCATTTCAGAGTTTCTGTTCATTTCACAATATTCATTCACTTCTCCCAGCCTGCGACACTCGTGACTTGAGTTATTCTCTCGTCTTTTGGAAGGCAGCCATATTCCTTCCCTGGCCCAAACCAACAGCCATTAATTCTTCTAATGACATAAATTAAGCATGGAGATGCTTCACACACACACACACACACACATGCACATACACACACACACCCACAAAGTGCACGCCGACTCTCAGCTGCTAATTGACTTTGATTGAGGGCCATCTTCTCTTAAACTTTTTAATCTCACCCATGACAGGGTGAGAGGCTCATCTAACACTACACCGTGTGTGTGAGTGTTTTTGTCTGAGAGTGCATTGGAGATCGGGGACATCCTCGAGTTTGGGTTTACAGTTACTTCATGAAATGATTATCCAACACCCTGGGAATACAGAATCCAACCCGTGTTTTGATTAAGTTCGGTACGGGGAGAGCGTAGCTGAGAAACACTGTGCATTGTTACAGCAGCCACAAATGTGAAGCATCAGCAGCTATTACTTTAGAAAATAATAGACTACAAGATACCAGGGGAAGAGAAGAAAGGAGAAGAGAATACTATATAATAGAATAGAAAACAATGCAATTAAAATTAGAATACAATACAATACAGAAAAATAGTAACTGTAGTAACCTATCTCTCTCACTTGGTGCAATGTGAATCATAAGAAAGCAGGATTAACAAATGATAAGAATTTACTCTCTTCTGATGCCTTTAGGGGAAATTATTAATATTTTAACAGCCTTATTTGCAAAGTTCTTAGCTCTCCAAATACATGTAATATTATTTCACGTTCTCTTCTTACATAAATCAATGAAACCTTTAGAATGTTTTCCCTCATTACCATACATTGTAATAATGAAGTATATTCCAGTGCGTTTTGCAGATAATGGATATTTCATTGTCTGTGTGCTCTTAATTGAGCTAATGACTGTTTCACCAAGGCAGATGAATAGGTCAACATTCTACTTTGACTTCAAAACTCTTCACAGCAATTTCAGCCGCTTAGCTAACTGTGAAATATATTCAGTCTGTAGATTATCATTTTAATTAATCTTGCTTACTTGGTCGTGTAATTTAAACATTTGCTGTGTTTGGTGGAGGGAGAGAGAATGGTGGGATGTGGGGTGTGACAGGGAGGAAAAGGAGGGAAGGTGTGTGTTGGTGGGTTTGTGTGTGTGTGTGTGTGTGCGTGTGTGTGTGTGTTTGTGTGCATGTATGTATGCAGATGAGCATTTCCTTAACAGAAATAATACTATTCTCTACCTTATTAAGTCTGAATATGCTAAAGAATTTAAACCCTCCAAGCTTTGAGAAGTGAATGAAAAAACTGAGGTTGGATACTCAAAGGTTTTAGAAAACTGATAGCTGGGATTGCTCCCCTGCCTACAAGAATTAAACTTGTGTTGGTTTCCATGGAGAGTCTTGTGACGTGATCATGGACGCAGCTTTTGGGGGTGGGGTTGTCCCCCCAATATGAATTATTTCTAAATAAATTATGTAATTGGAAATATATATTAAATAGAAGCCACTCCCATAATTCACACATAAACACAACAACTTTAAAGGTTTTGTGTCCCCCCCTCACTGTAAAAAAAATTGAAAAACAATGAAGCAGTGTTTAATTTATGGTAATATCTTGTAAAATACTTCACCAAACACAACTGTTAATTTTAAAGCAAGAATATGACAAAATAATCGTATCACTTTGTAGAATTTACTGATTAAGGTACAGTCAGCTTCTGCAAGTCAAAGACAGTTGTACTTTTTATCCAAACCTTTACAGTGACGCATTTAAACGTGCAGTCAGAGAGTTTGGCTTTTCAAAAAAACGGTGTTACTTGACCAAATGTCTAATTACTTTTATGTTCTATCGTTTGTAATCTTGAAAACTGGTGTCATTCTTCCTTGATTCCAGAAATGACTGACTTGGAGCAAGCATTTCTACACACCGCCATCATCGCTGAGGTCTTGCCTGACCTTCCAGAGATGACAAAAGACATTCTAGAAGAGACCTTACAATCCCTTGGGGTGGAGACATATGAGGACTTTAAAAGTATTGAGGAAGCCCATTTGCCGTCAGCATTGAGGCCACTTCAAGCCCGAAAGGTCCTTGCTGCTTGGAAGCTGAGATGTAAGTCAAGTATTGCAGTACAGGATGCAACCAGTGTCCAAAGTAGCCAGCATAAAAAATCAATTAGAAATGTAAAAATTGCGTTCCTCTTTTTGTGTGTTTGTATGTGCTGAAACCAGCAGCTCATCTATTGGTGCCTCGCCAGGACCTCCCGCATCCTCGCACTCTCTTTCACCCAGAAGTTCATCCATAACCTCTTCCAACAGCTGCCAAAGCCCTGATATAGACTGGGTGGATGCCTTTATGACTGTGGGAAAAGTTCCCAGAGGAACTGCTGCAGTCATTTGAGAGAGGAAAACGACCAAGTCGCACAAATGAGAAGGGAGATGGTCCGGATTGTGGTTTGTGAGATGATGCGAAAAAGTTCTTGCATAACTAAAAGGATCTCCACTGAATTTGCCAAAAAGATGGTGGCACGTTATCCAAAATCTCTGCAAGACGTAATAGAGAGAGACCTAATTGGGCCAGGCTATCGCTCTCTTGTCAGGCGATTCCAATATAGAATAGAGAATATGAAGCGATCTACGACCCCAATATAAGAAAACAAAAGCATTGCACTTCCAGAACATCGTACTTCCAGAACAGACAGCAGCAAACCAGGACACCTACGGTGCATTAACTGGGATTTTGAATTCCCCAGAAAGCCAGCAGGAGAAGAAAGAGAAACTGAAGATGATGTCTCAGCAAACTGATATTAATGGCGTGGTCAAACTTCTAATGAAGTCTACTTTCTACACACAGTTTAAGTAGGTAAACCAAACTAAAATATCAAATACCTCCTGGAAGAGTGGCCATTTTGGTTCGGCGAACTCTGCATGGCAGTCCGCTTCAAGGAACTCACCGGAATTGGGCTTAAAGAAACACGGAATGTGGATCTGAAGGGGAAACGGCTCCTGGACTACATGAATACAGTTTGTGTGTACAAGAGCAACGTTCCTACAGGCTGTAAAAAAGTGATGAGGGAGGCGCTGACTGGCTGCTCTGAAGACGTCAAAGAGATGGTGCTGCTTCTGCTGTCCTACTTTGATGAGAAGGAAGACGCAATGTCCTGCTATGTGGAGGACACATGCCTGGGAGAGGAAGTACAGATGGACCAGGTTCACTTGACTCCCACCATTGTTGTGTGGTAAGTTAAACATCTGTATTTATTTCTTGGCCTTTCTTTCATTCTCTCTTCTGTATTTCTCTTTTATTTCCTCCTTTTCTTTCTCCTTTTCAGTCTATTTGACTACACATTTTTACAATTTATGTTGCAAAATGTGTAAAACATATGCTCAAATTGTTTTGTGAAATGTTTCAGGAAGGCGTGTCTTGTTTTAATGTTGTTTGAATTATGTTGTTTTTATTTATTATTTATTTATGTTTTTAGGATGATCCTGCTATTCTGCAAGACGGTTCATGCCGAGTGTGGATCGAAACATTGTACACGACAGCATTCCCTCCTTCGTTTCTGCCCTGTGCATTCTAAGTGGCTTTAAAATAATAGCTTGAATTCAAATGAAAAATATGATTGATGTGAAGTGTTTTGTTGTTAATGAAGCAATTGTATTATTCATACAGGTGTCTGTTTTTTCTTCTATTCCCCAAGGTGTTTTTTCTCCATCAACCCAGAGAAGGGCACTAAAGTGGAGAAGAGAAACACACTCGCTCTTCACCTGAACCCCAGAGTCCTTACCTTCATTCAGGAACTTTCGGATCGAGTGGTGTGATGCATGAATTATGTCAATCTGGATGGAATGGGCAGAAATTCTTAATATTTGTACGACTCAGTATCCAGTTTAGAGTTCTAGAAGACATGGGCAACATGATGGAGAGGCTCACCAATATTCTCAATATCGTAAAATAATTCAGAAATTATAAGCTTTACCTTTGAAGTAGGTCTTTCATCATTTTAGCAGCTGAAGCAGCAGTTTCTTTCTCAGCTAAAATGCCACATCAGACAAATGGTATTTCCAATGTGAGGGCCTGTCAGAGCTAATGGAATAACAATGTGAACTAAAATGTTGTGGATTCATAGACATGCTCAGGAACATGAGAATGACTGAATAATTAATAAAGTTTCAGTGCTTTTTGATGTGCAGTTGGGGTAGAAGAGAAGGAAGCAGATTTGAAGTGCAGCATGTCAAGAGCAATAAAATGTTAATCAGAACTCCAAAGCAATGGTTGAATCGTGGCCATGTACTTAAGAACCGAAAATAATGTATCGGCTTCCCAAGAAAAGTTTAAATGCTTTAAAGTAATAATCATTGACATTTTCATATAACGTTTTTCTACTCTTGACCACTAATAGATAATTAGATATATAACTTTACATTCAATATGATCGCCTGAGGACCAACAGACCAATTATATGCCAGTATATGATTGTCAAGATGGCACCAACTAGTGGATGAATATTGCAGAGGCTCTATCCTATTATGATCCTGTTATTTACCTTTTCTCTATTTAGCACTCAAACCATGCTTGAATGTACTATTGCTTTGTCTCACATTTATCTTTATTTTATTGTCAATTTTCACCGTATTTTACTGCTTACCCGGGTCTGAAGAATCGACCAACAGAGCTGCAGGCTTGATGGAGAGGGAAGAGAGCTTGGCTGAAGGTGAGAGAAAGATAAAGTATATTCAAACCCTACCTTCCATCTATCGTCATGGGGAACACGACATTGCTGGCAAACAAAATGGATTGCCTTAGCCAGGACTCGGTGGGAATTTGGGCCTTCCAGCCTAATGTCTCTTCACAGAGACGTGGGTACAGGAAAATACACTGGACTCCATCGCGGAACTGGTGTGAATGGACAGAGGGAGACGGAGTGGTAAGAGGAAAGGAGAAAATCTTGATGGTGTGATCCAGGACATGCTACAGTGAATGCTAGTGTCTGTAGTCTAAATATTGAACTGCTGGCTGTGGGCTTGCGGCCATATTACCTGCTGCAGGAGGTCTCACACACTATTGCTGTTGTTGTTTACATCCCACCCTCTGGTTAATGCGTCATCCACTCAACTGCTGCGGGACAACTGTTACAGACACAACATCATGGGATTTACTGTAGATGTTGTGTTTTTGATGTGGTCATTTGGAATGTTTGTGTATTTGTCTTAAAACCCTGGCTGCAAGCCAAATCCCCCCTAGCGGGACAATTGAGATTCGAACATGAACTGGTCTGACGGAGATCTTCATCGGGCCCAAGTCTCAGCAAGCAAGAAGGGTGCTACACTAACCTATAAAGCATTCGCTTGCACATTTGCTTGCTCAGTTCATATGTTTCAGTGAATATGTACATAACATTATATTATATTATATTATGCATGTTTTTCAAGGCAAGTCTAGGTGCAGACCCCTGGACACACACATGTATATATATATATATATATATATTTGATAAGATTAAAAAATGTAGATAAGTCACCAATAATTGATTCCTGTGCAAAGTGCAAAGAGCATGATCCCAAGGGAGATGTGATACTTTGATTCCCCATAAGGGAATTGTGCTTTTGCTTCCTGTCCTCCACAAGGAAGTCAGATAGCAAGGTCAGCTCATTCAGTGTCTTGCTCAAGGATACTTCAGCAGGGCAGATGTTTGCCTGTATGGGGGCTTGAACACTCATCCTCCGGTCTCCCTGCTCACTATGCTACCCTGCTGCCACAAAAGCATGCATCATTAACTACGCAAATGAAAAGATTTAGAGACGTCACAGCTTCTAATTCACAGTCGAAGTTAGTAAGAACACACATGAGTTTATTCCTATTCCTTTCTATCTTTCTGACCACTGCTGTGAATTAACAGCAGGGTGCAATTTGAGGGAGGATAAAGGGTGATGACATCTTGTTAAGACAAAATATGAAATGCATTCCCCTCATTAAAATGACAATAATACTAGTGTTTTGACATGTGGATCCTTCTTTCTTGCCATTATACCTTACACTGCATATTTCGCTGTAATAATTATGAGAGGAGTGATGTTTGACTTTTCACAAGAGACAAACAAAACACAGCTAATATTTAACAGGAGAAATCAAGTACATAGCCCTTATGACTAGATGTGTTTAGGGAAAACAGATTTGACTACCCTAAATCCCCTTTGTTAAATTAACAAATTCCTAACTTTATCATTAATTTGTTGCTTTTTGTGTGTTTCTGTGGAGTTTAAGGAGAGATTTATAGAAGCCTACAGTATATGCAATAGCAACTCAGATAGAAAAAGACATGTTCCCTCCACATCATCCCCATGTCATTTTAAATAGTTCTTTGTGAGATTAAAAGCATAATTTTGATTGAGTGTTGACATTCCTTTTGTTCCAAAGTCTGTCAGAAGACAGCAAAAGCAGATCAAAGTAAGATGGAGGATCCAAGTCCAATTGAGCTGTGACGTGGCCACCTCGTTGGTTCTGGAAGCATTTTCTAGATCACAGGGGATACAGAGAAGCACAGATGGCTGTAATCACAACTCATTTGATGGAGATGTATTTAGGAAAAACATTGTATATGGTTTGCCATTACTACACACATATACACACACAAAAACACATGCACGCACTCACTCACTCTGCAAACTTTGAGACAGTTACTGCCCTATGGAACCAGAGAAGAGGCTTCCACTTACAGAGTAATGAACCAACCACATACATCCGTGTGCACACACACACACTCACAATGTTTGGATGACCACTAGCAGTAAGAATGGGGGTAGCAACTGACAATATTGCCCTTCAGGTGGGCTGTGACTGGAATATTAACGGATGACTTTATTGTCCCCATAGGGAAAATTATTTGAAGTGAGAAAAAAGTTGGCGTGGCAAAAGGGAAGCAGCAATGACAACAGGTTATACTATACAAACAGTATCAAAATCAAAAGAGCACAGTTGTATCACAATGTCACATTATCGGAGAAGACATGTTGCACGTTCAAAAGTGCTCTCTCTCTGACCCAGACCAGCTGGGCTAAGTCGATGAAGGTTATGGAGAGCATGTAATGCAATAATATTACTTACGGCATTAATTTGTTAAGTAGTGCAATCGCCTGCAGTATAAATTCGTGTTTTGACCTATTATTTTTAAAAGCAGTGGTCTCAATCTATGACCTGAGGGTAGCAGCTCAAATTCTAGAAAGAGTGGGAGTGTGGAGTCAGAGAGGAGTTTACAGGTAGTTGCTTTGCTGAGGGATCTGGCTCCATAGATCTCATCCAGACTATTCATCTGAATCCCTATCAATTTGCTAACAGCATGTGTTTCTGACTTGTTGTTGCATTGCCAAACCAAACAGTTGATATAGAAGGTTAAAGCACTTTCAATAAAAACACTGTAAAACATCTTAAGCATAGCGCATCCAACATTAAAATACACTTTTTTTTTTAAAGACAGTAAAGCTGTTTCTAGTCCTTTTTTTTACAGATTAGTTCAGCACATTGATTCCACTGCAGCTTATGATCCAGAACCAAACATAGGCATTTGTACTCTTACTGGCTGCCTGAACGGGTTGGCCTTTAATGGTTGTCGATCTGCATGAGGGCTCTCTTCTAAAATCAATGGACATCTCCCTCGTCTTAGAAGTGTTAAGGACGAGAGGAGATTTTTCACACCATGTGATAAAGTCCTCTAAGACAGGGTCATGTTCTTCCTCATCATCCCGGAGGAGGCTGACTAGGGCTGTGTCATCAGCGAAGTGAATGTAGTGCCTGCTTGGGTAAGAACTATTGGAGCTGTTGGTGTGGTTTATCAGATAAGAAAGTACCCACTTTGACCTGCCGGCCAAAGGATCATTCCCCCGTCTAGGGAAAACTCAGTCATCCTGATTACCTAGCAATCTTACACTTTTACTACTTTTTGTATTATAAACTTGTCATAGAGGGGGCAGGACAAGATAAGCCTTGGCTTCATCCTGTCCCTTCTCAAACTTATTTTATTTTACATTTTTATGTTGTTGGTGATTATTATAGATTGTGTTTGTTTATGGTTCGAGAAAAATAAAGATCAAATCAAATCAAAAACCTAGCAATCTGTATTGTTATTTTTTGATTAGCTCACTATTATTACAATTCCTGCATACATTTATTCTACATTCCTGTCAGTCTCGTGCCATCATATTTGTTATGTATTTTTACTGGTTAGCTATGATATCCGTCTATACTGATATCTGCAGACTGCTTAGGGCCCGGTCTTTAAAAGGCTTTCATAAAATAAAATAAAATGCAAATACGCTATAGTCTTCAACAGAATTATGGAATGAAGGAGGAGATTTATGGATGTCAAAGATGCATTAGCTATGCTTCAGGACATGAGTGAGGGACAGTTGGATGCTGGAGAGCTGTCGGGGCTTAGTGATGCGTCCTGGTCCTGGGATGAAAGTCCTCATCGGATTCAGATGATGATGAACCCCGAGCTTCCGGCAGTAATACAAACATTTGAGACCACTCTGTGCAAGTTATGGTTGTACCAAACTTTACTTCTATATCCACTGTATCCAATGTGCGCTGTGTGTCTCCAGTGCCAGATAGGTCTCCTGTGCCGAGCACATTCTGATGCACTGCTCTCCATAGTGCATAACCAAACAGGCTGTATTAAGGCCAGGTCTTGCTGTAATCCACAATGATATTTCCTAGCAATATGTCTATCTGACACTTTTGAAATAATTTGTCAAGTAACCTAGCCAAGAACGTTAAGTTTATCAGGTATCAATATCCATCCTGTGCCCACATCACCACCACGCCCCTCTAATTACTGTAAATACGGCTGCTTACTTAATTCCTGTGTTTTCTTCTTTCACTATTGTGATCAAATATCATTTTCACTTTCGGGGCCATGGATTCTGACCACTAAGTTGACTTGGAAGACTATTCAGGCTATAATGCGCTATGTAGGCTCTTATATCTCTATTAATGTTGTAGATTAATCAGACTCAATCCATTTAAATCATTACAATTTATAACATTTAAATGTGAAATGATTATGTGTGTGCTTACATTAAGCCTATATGCAGTAATATTACATTGTTATACTCATACATCATTATACTAAGCAAAACTAAAGAGATAACATTAATACATTTTATAAATAGAGAATATTAAACTTTATGTCATTGATTTTGTACAACTTCCTTTGGAAAATTACCAACAATTCCCCAACAGCCTTCACATTTTTTTATTAGATAGTCTCGAAAATTGTGCTAGGGAGAAATGACCTCTGGGTGGTTTTAGGAGGTACTTGTCTTA
>OMOT01025671.1:0-13065 GCA_900312575.1 Acanthochaenus luetkenii | reverse complement strand
CCACCCCGGTCATGGCCAACGGGACCGACACCGTCGCCATCATCGACAGCGGGAGTAAGGTCACGCTGGTGAGGCCGGACTTCGCCCGGGAACCGCGACCGGCGGGCACGGTGGCGGTGCGGTGCATTCATGGGGAGACCCGTGAGTATTCCCTCACCACCCTCGACCTACAGACCACCGGGGGGAGATGCACTATACCGGCCGGTGTAGTGCCGGATCTCCCCGTGCCGGTTCTCCTCGGCCGGGATCTGCTATTGTAGCTTAATGATTTTATCTCCCTTAGAGAGTTCAAATCGCTAGTAGAAAACTCTGTAACCGAAGAGTGTAATTGCTTTCCATAAGTTGGACTTTGTATCATGTGGGGCACGGGGGCGGCAGTAGCTCAGGAGGTAGAGCTCCCGTCCCGCAACCGCAAGGTCGGCGGTTCGAGTCCAGCTCCTCCCGGGGTTAAATCTGTCATAGTGTTCTTGAGCAAGACACCTAACCCAAAAATTGCTCCCCGGGCACCAAAATGGCAGCCCTCTGCTCCGGCCCCACTAGCATGTGTGTGTTGTGCAATTACTTGTGTGTATCCGGGGGGATCCGTGATGGGTTAAATGCAGAGAATACATTTCACTAGGTGTGTGCGGTGCTCTGTGCATGTGTGTGTGACAATAAAAAGTATTATGATTATGATGTATCTGTTGTCCCCTGTCTGTTTTTAATGTGTCTTTATTTTTATTTTATTTGTCCCTTTTCTGTTTTATTCTATAATTGTTGTACTGTAACTTTTAAATGGTGTGCTATCATGGCCAGGTCTCCCTCGAAAGATATTTTAATCTCAAGGGATCCTCTGACCGTGAGAATGGTGGGCAGAAAATCTGTCTGTGAACCAGCTTATCTTGAAAACATGCATGCGCAACACTGCCACCAGCAAGCTGATTGGCACTTCCCTTGCCCGGTGTGCTCAGCGCCACACAGTAACTTACTTGTCAAATATGACTGAGGACTTTTGAAGAACAAAAAGGAATATCATTGCAAAAGGACGTCTAAGGGCTTGGAGTATTGTGTGAGGGAAATGAAGACAACAGCAGTATGGTGTCCATAATAGGACATCCTCGTTCCTCAGACCAAAGATGTCAAGTCTCAGACCAAACGGCCTCGTAACTCAGACCAAACGGCCTCAGTTGTCCTACCAAACGGCATCAGACAAAACTGACTCATTCCTCAGACCAAAAGGCATCAAGTCTCAGATCAAACGGCCTCGTTCATCAGATGAAACGGCCTCAGATCTCATACCAAATGGCATCAGACCAAACGGCCTCGTTCATCAGACGAAATGGCATCAGGTCTTCTACCAAATGGCATCAGACAAAACTGACTCTGGTTTTTTATTTTATTTTATTTTTATAGGGCTGATTTTGACGGTGCTGATTTGGTAAATCGCACGCGCAATTTAGTATAATGTACGCACATTTTAGAAGGTTTGTGAAAGGGTAAAACAGTAGACAGGAATAGGTGGTATTGAGGGTAAACAGGAACAGTTTCTCCAGTTTCTCACAAAATTGAAAAAAGTAATGGTATAGGATCAAACTTGGGTCTACCGCAGGGAAGGCAGATGCCTTACGCTGTAAGTTACAGCACAACATACATTAAACAATTTCATATATGTTATAAAAGGGAAATAGAGACAATTTGTAGTCAATTAAAAGACTAAAGTCTCACCGTTTCGCTTAAGCTCCCCTCTCCTCCTGTTTCCATGGAGACATTGCCATTGGAAACCAGGATATTAATCACTGAATTAATTATTATAGGCTGCCTTGATCCGAGTAGAGGGTGGTATTAGCCCTTATTAAGAGAGAGATTATTAACCAAGACCCTAACCTTAAACCGAAGTGTTTTTACTTGCCTAAACTTAACCAGTAGCTAACCTTTTCATGTGACAAACACGTGAAAATGGCATACTATTGTGACATAATCCAATTAATGGTAGAGGAATGTAATCTTCCCATTACATTACAGCATTTAGCAGACACTTTTATCCAAAGCAATTACATACTACGTCATCATATACTAATTACATCATATACATACTACATCCTATACTATGTCATACATACATCATATACATACTACACACAAGCACATGTCTTCGGACTGTGGGAGGAAGTCGGAGCACTCGGAGGAAACCCACGCAAACACAGGGAGAACATGCAAACTCCACACATAAAGGCGGAGATTAGAACCCACAACATTCCTGCTGTGAGGCAACAGTGGTAACCACTGAGCCACCGTGCTGCATTATTAGTCCACAACATCTAATCTGCATTTCAGAGTTCATGCACAACATTTTGTGAGACCGTGTTGGATGCAGACTGTTTCCGTAGTCCAGCCAGTCCAGCCAGCTCCTCATTGAAACACATGAGTGAGTGCTGTGGCCTTCATCCCAAATGTGTCCCATTCACTTCTGCCCTTGTCACTCCCTCCACGCCGTCTCATCTCCCCTGTGTGAGGGGATTTGCATGTCGCCCTGTCAGGGTAAACTGGAGTGGAAGTGCTCCTGAGCTCCAGGGCTCTATGGTGAGGGATTGCGAAGGGCCAATGGGATTAGCAGTGACAGATGGAAGGCAGTGGGGGCCACAACCATAGACAGTGAGGGTAGAAATGTAGACTTTTCATTCTGATGCAACATTGTTATGTGGCTCTAAAGCCCTTATCTGCAGTACACAGGCATAGATGTGGTGGGCAGGGGTGGTGGTGGGTGGGTGGTCTGCACACATGTGAGAAAAAGCAAGTGTACTCCTTAAATGAGTGTGCTTAATCAAAATCACAGGCCCACTAAGGCCCCTGCTATAGGTTGCTTACGTGAGGCCAGGCGCTATAATTTCGACGGCGATCTAATGTAGTGTACCTTGGGATCCTCCATCTTGTGTTTCTCTGTTCTCCTCAGGTGTGGGGGGAGGGGGCTGAAAGATACAGGCTGGTTTGGTCCTCCTTTCATCTCCTACAATCTTACCAACTCTATCATATACAGTACATGATCCATAAGGGCTTAAAGCAGATATAACTATTATATAAAATACTTATAATAACTATAGGAAACATTTTAGCAGTAGCTTAAAATAACCTGAATAATCCATCTATTGTAACTTTAAGCTTGACAAAGCCATTCAAATGGCTAAGAAAGGCTTTACAGAAAATGAGATACCAGTAAGAACTACAGGCTTAAACAATCTATAGGTTTCACCATAACAGGCAGATGTCGGCAGAGCGAGTATGATGATGGATGAGAAGCCTGATCTTTGATTCAAAAGCAAAGACAGCCAGCACTTTATGGCTGGCGAAGAACATAGCGAGACAATAAACCGTACAAGTCCCAATTCTCCACCCTTCTGCCAAAGTACCCTTGTTTTAAGCCTGAGGGATAATGGGCCTGGGTTTTGTTTGGTGTATTTTGGACAAAGGGGAGAGAAATAAGAGACACAGCAAAAGACAACATCTTGAGAGTGTGTTCTGACTGAATCACACAGTTTTCAGACCATGAGACGAACAGTATGTCTACAGTCTTATGGTCACTAATGTCTCTGGAGTTCACAAGCCTTAATACAAAGACATCAGGCACACATGTGTATAGCCACAAGTGCTGAAGCTGACAGACAACCTAATTCCCTTAGAAGCAGTAAAGTCGGACAGTGAAGTACAATATGGCTGGGTAAGAAAGAGACATACATAAAAATCAATACCAGTAGCCACACACACACACACACACAATGCGACATATACACACAGCATGAGCAGCAAACACTGTAGTGCAACGGATGAGACGGTGGCTAACATTTAGGACAAATACTATATATCGTAAAACTTTACATTAAGATACTTTAAAACTCTATATTATAATATTGAACTAATTCTACAGTCTCCATGCGATTACATTAATGGTGGTCAAACTAAAACCTGTTTTTTCTTAGTTCCTGAAAAGGTATGTCAAGCAATATGACGTTCTAGGCTTGACCAACTGTATTTGTATTAATCAATTTACTTATAGTGCATACTGTATATCAATGATAAAAGTCACTTGATTAATACAAATACAGTTGGTCAAGCCTAGAACGTCATATTGCTGCTGTAGTATGAAAACCTTGTATTTCCAAAATGTCAACTTTTCAGGAACTAAGAAAAAACAGGTTTTAGTGGTAACCAATGGGGTTTGAAATGGTTTCGTCAGCCTAAGGTTCATTTTTCTCAACCCATAGAGGACCATGTCAATTTTCATGGTTTATGAGAGCTTTCATTATAACTCATTGGTGAATGGTGACTTATGCTGGGGACGCACTACACAACAGACTGAGAAAAGATTGAACATCACTCACTTAAAGCTGTCATTCACATATTTATTTTTCCGTCTTGTGTTGTACAGGTGAACACACTTGACGACAAGTTGGATTTGGAAATTTAAAACGTCCAGAGTTCTAGCACCATGCAATCTCCAAATCGCATGGGAAAAAAACAAACTACTATTACAATTATCGATAACAACCATGAAGGTTGAATAACTTGCGGATGCATTTTTTAAAATTCTCTCGCACTCAGTTGTCATTGGCTATTGCTGGTCTGTGTTCAGGTTTGACCCGCTCACATTACTGGAGGATGTCCAGACTTGTCCTGATTCAAGTCATAAAAATCAAACATGTTTGAAATAATGGTGATGGTCCTGGCTAGATTGGGAGGAAAGCTATTAAAGTCCTGAACCTTCACGTGCTACAAGATCATCTTTATGACAGACCAAACTATCGCTAACTCGATATTATCTTGGAAATCAGCCGTAAAGGCAAATCGCTGTGTAGTGTTCCCCAGCCCGAGGAGACTTCATCCAAATCTAGGAGTACATTAGTAAGATTTACTAGGTCAAACTATCCTACAGTTAACATCTCACCCAAATTACCCGTCTCCTCGGTGGAGCTTTGACTGTAGATGAAAGATGATTTGACAATCCAGAGGAAGTGTGCCTTACCTGGGCGAGATGTCACAGCCCTGTTGCATGAAGGCGCCCAGGGAGAACCAGAGGGAGTTGAAGATGCCAAACTCATTGGGGGGCTGGTCACTTGGCGGACCGTCGGTGCCCTCTTCGGGCTCCTCGGTGTGCCACTCATACGGGCTGAAGCGGCTGACCAGGAAGAGCACCACACTCACGCCGATGTAGGCAAAAACGATGCACATCCAGATCTCGTAGGCCAGCGGGTCCAGGAAGGAGAACACCCCAGGTTTGGATTTTTGGGGCTTCTTGATCATGATGGAAATGCCCAGCGACATGAAGGGCTTGGAAAAGTCGATGACCTCCTCCCGGACCAACGTGATAGTCAATGGGGCCACAGCGATTTCCGCTTTCTGTGGAGGTGATTGGGATAGAGGGGAATTTGATTAGTCATCTAACTGATATGTGGGCTGACTAATCTAACCTGACCAATCTGACTATGTGGACAAAGGGATACAATGGGATTTCCTAATTCAGTGTTCCTGTTAGTTGTTAGAATTGATCCCAAAACATCCTGCAGCCAATTGTGCAACTACTTTAAACCTAAATGCAAGTGACGACATATAATTTGAGTTGAACAGTGCATAAACCAAACAAATGCAAATGACAGACCATCTCCCTGAGCTGGGCCATACCCACACAACATTCAAACATTACTTATTCAGAGATATAACATTCCTAAAGCCAATAAGCAAGCCAGCCACCAGAAAACAAAAGAACAACAATCACTCCTTCTCTGCTCTCCTCAGCCGTTTTATCTGGATTTCTCCCTTGACTGAACACATCTCAGAGTGATCAAGTGAAGACAGATAGGAAAAATAAATAAATAGAAAAAATTTAATTAAATAAAAAACCTTCTCTAACACTAAGAGGCTTAGCTCAACGTCTGGGGAAATCAGAGGGGAGAATACATTTATGTCGGAAATATGCTTACAAAACAAGAATGCAAAAATGGGATACAGCCACATTTAGCAACACTTCTGTCCTTGTCTGGCTGGCTTGGGAGCAAAGGGAAGACCAGCTGACACTTAAGGAGGAAAGAAAAGAGAAAAAAATAGAAGAAGAAAATAAAATGCACTCAGATGACTGATGTCTGAGCATGCTCCCGTGGATGCTGTAAAAAAAACTGCAAGCTCCACGCATGTGATGGCCACGGCCGTGCCTCCAGTTATTCTTTGTGTTTTCCCTTTCCCTTGTGTCTCCTGTGGTCCCCGGTTTGTCTCTCTCTGTGTATTTGTGTGTGTGTGATGTGGACGTGACGCTCCTCTCTCTCTCTCGCTCTCACTCTCTCGATTCTTGTCCAGCCTACTCACCTGCTCCAAGCTGCACACCTGCTATCCATCAACTCATCTACTCTGCAGTATATCAACCCCGGTTCTTCATTCACTTATCACCAGATCGTTGTTTCAGCCATAGTGGATCACTGCAAGCCTGCCTGCCTGCCTGCCGGTTAATCTCCCTCCCTCCCTCAGCAATCCGGTCAGCTAGTTACTAGCTTCATCAGCCACGTTCACATCCAGCCTTCACTCCTGCTCTGCCCCGCTTCATCAGCCATCAGCTTCTCCCTACTCCACTGCCTTCACCAGCCGTATTTTCCCCCATCCACCTTCATTCCTTGGAAACCCTGTCAATAAATCATTTTTTCGTATCCATTCTCGAGTTTGAGTTCCGCATTTGAGTCCCCCTTGTTGAATGTAACAACGCACCCTCAATCACACAGAGTACGTTACAGTGCTGGAAATACACACTGGAGCAAGCAGGCCATGTGCATGGTATGTATTTTGAAACGCACACCCACATACACATGCTTGTATTACCCTCACCACCACACTACATGCCTAACCTGAACCCTTACCCTAACCTAAACCTAATCCTAATTCTAACCCAAATATTAATCCTAAACCAACCCTTGTACAAGTGAGTACTATCAAAATGTCCTCACTTTGGAGGATTTTCCTCATCTTTTTATCATTCTACAGATATTTGGTCCTCATAAGGATACAAGTACAAGAACACACACACACACACACACATTCTTCTCTTTGATGTCCTTTCTGCCTCTGAAATCCCAACACACTCCTGTACCAGTGCCCACATCCACTTTCATCCCATAGCAAGGTCAACAGCAGAAAGACACTTCACCCCCAAATCGCCACCTCAAAGACTCTTTAAGAAGTTCAACACCTCTTTTTTCTCTTGATTTTAGTGCAGTTTGAGGTTGCCCTACTTTTTGGTTGATTCTATTTTTGTACTTTTACTGTCGCACTTCTTATCTATTTATGTTTTTATCCTTTAATTCTAATTTTTTTAATCGTATTTTATCTTATTTCGTATTTTATTGTCTATTTGTACTGTACTCAAGTGGCTTTATACTGTTTGGTCGACACATGTTATACTGTGGTGTTGTGTCGTTTTGTTTGTGTTGCTGCAATGTATTTTATTGTAATAACTGGAAAGCACTTTGGCTCAACCCCTGTTGTTTTTAAATGTGCTATACAAATACAGGTGACTTGACTTGACTTTACTTCTACTCTTTAACCCCTCCATACCCTCAGTTCTAACTACTAGCATTAGTAGCTTCTGAGATTAACACTAGCCCGTTTACAAATAGTTCTTAGACAGGCTTTAATTATCTACTCAGTGCAACACATAGGAGCAATTTCCCAGATAGAGATGATGTATAACTCGCCGGTCCCGGTCCGGCCGAAACACTGTCTACATAGAGGCTTCTTGTCCAGCAAAACCTTATGTAAAAGCAATATCTACACATAACAGGACTCTCTGGAATCCATTTGGCTTAAGTTATTTCTTCAATTTGACATTTACATTTCATAAGTAGGGACACATACAGAGACCCTATTTTTATTACTTTGCCAAAATACAGGGTGTGAGAGAGTTCTGGGACTTTTTAAATGGTCATCAGCTTATGGAATTTGGAATGTGTGGGCCAAATAGCTCTGATTCTGTATATTCTGCCTACAGTTTGAATGAAATAAGTAATCTTTAAAAAAAAGTAAAGGCTCATTTTGGCCATCATAATGTTTTAGGAAGCTGAAAACCTATTCACGACTCAAGGTGACACTCCAATTTATCGTGTTTTTAGTATTAACAGATTAGAAGAAGTCACAGTATTCTATAATTGTATGATCATACTGAGAGCATGAAATTACAGTGTGAATTAAATGAATTAGCTGAGATGAAAAGCCTATTTCTGTTCAGAATAGAGCTTTAGGGAGCTGAAAACCTAGCAGAGTTTCTTACCCCGTACACCAGCTCCCCAACCATGCCATTCCAGATCTTTGTCTCTGGGTCCCTGGCACCGTACTTTCCATCAGGGACGATGGAGATCTTGTACTTGATGCCGATGTGTTTTGCGATCTCCGAGGCCAGGTCCACACAGTAGCCCTCAAACTGGTCGTTGCCCTCATAGAGCTCCCAGTTCTTCTTATGCATCACATAGGGACCCTCCTACACATGGAACCATAACCAAGGAACCACACCGTCAGACAGACAGACAGACAGACTAATAGAGTCACGCAATGGTTAATTAACTCACCGACAGACAACAAAACAACAGAACAACAGACAGCAACTTATGCTCACCAGGGTTGAGGTCAATTCAATTAATTTCAGGCAATATTTCTATTGAAAAGTACACCCCTCTCATCAGCCTAAATCACAAAGTGGGGCTGCAACAGAGAAAAGCATCCCATCCTGACTAATTGAGACACTGTAGATTATGCTTAGTTGCCCAAATTCTGGTGTTGCGTATGGTCACTGGTGGGAATTGTTTTTGTGGATAGGAAGTGACGATTTTAAACTTAAGAGCAAAGTAAAAAAGTGTGACCTAAACAGCAGCAAGCAAGCACAACGTCAAAAGAAAGCTGGACTAAACAACGATGGCTGAAACTCTTCACCACCTCCACAACCACCAGAAACGTAGAAAAATAAATGTAGTGCCCAATTTATTGATGTCATGTTACATGATTTCTGGGTAATGAAGTCCTTCAAACATTCAATCATTCAAACAGTCACTGCCACTTGGGGCCGCCAAAGTGCAAAGTTGCCTAATGGAGCTTTAAATTTACTGACTTTTAATTGATTTAGCCCAAACCCTGACATTCACTGCTGTTATTTGCTGGTGATAATGTGTTGTACAACAGAAAGTAATGCAAATATAATCACAACAACAACCTTGTACTGTATGTACTATACACACAGACTGGACTCTGGGCAGGCAACCAAATAGGATATCCATGTCTTCAATGTGTATGTGGATGCATAATACACAAAGAGACTAAAATAGAAAGAAGGAAAGAGTGAACAAGTATAGACAGAGAGAGACAGAAAGCCCAAGGAAAGTGAGTGACAAATGGACTGTAGTCAAAGTGAATGACTTAATAACAAAAACAAACCTGACTCGACTTTTCATAATGCGGTGTGGCTAGATTGGTCTACTTCACGATCAACGGCAGGTAATCGATCATTGGATCTGCCGTTGCTAAGAACATTAATCTAAATGAAAAACTACCTTGGTCAAATTACTTTTGTTGTGGAAGGCAACCCATTGCATATTGAGAAAGAGAGCAATTTATTCTTAAAATGTGCTTCCTTGACATTGCCAAAGCAAGGTAAACCAAAGACTACACAGCAGGGGAGAGAATGCAAATTCTTGGTTGAGCCTACGGCAGCACAAAATACTACTGTGCAAAATAAATAGTACATTTCAAGAGTTTCATTCCAAAATAACACATTCGCCATTTTAAATAATTATGCGACACCTACTCTGCAAAATTATTTGTGGTAATTACATTAAAATACATTTTGGTATTTTTATAAAGAATAATAGGTAACTGCAGTCCTTATGTAGTTCACAAAACACAAACATTTTCAGTAATACCTTACTTGAAGTGCATTGTTATGCATTACAGATTATAATCCCATTAGAAGCATAAATACATGTTTCTTACCACGTAATCATCATACAAAGATCCAAAAATGTCATTAACTATAAAGTTACCCCATTAAGTATACAACCCCGCTAAATGTTTTGCAGATTGTGTTTAACATATCATGCTCTGATTATAATAATTATAATACACTCACAATATGCTTATAATGCACTTATGATGCGTTATGAGCACTACATCAGGAACAACCAGCGACATTAATCTCAGTGATCATATTGATCATATGATCACCCCAATGTATGCTGTTAGGCTTTTGTTTTTGTGTCCCCTAAGCCCTACCCCGGTTCTTTTATTCTACTGTCGGTCACTTAATAATAGTAAACAACTTCTCTCTTTTGGGTATATTTATTCCAGGTTTCAGGTTTCACAAGTAATGCTCAGCGCTTTTCTCTGTGGGTCAATCGCCCCCACAAAAGTGCCTGAGCCTTCCGGGTCCAGACATTTTCTTCTTGGGCTGGGCACGCCCTGTACAAGGGATGGACTTAACGCAATTGGCCAGTTTACCAGTGATGCTGCTAGCCATCCAAGCAAGTAATCTTAAGATAATGTATCTGCGTATCTAGTGTATGGGTGTTGGTTATCTTGACACTGTGTCCTATCACGTACTTTTGCGGTCAGTCAGGAACGGTCAGTACCAGTCGCTGACTCCCGCGCCCTTATCATAATAATAATAATAATAATAAGCATAACCCTTCAATGCTCTAGTCACTTCCTATGTACATTAATTGTACATCACCACAATTTAATGTACATATCCATTGGTACACTTTCACTTTATATTTATAATATTTAACAGTTTGACTGTTATGTATATTTTTGCTACTCTTGCCCTCAATTGTGATCCTTTTATATATATATTTATTTATTTATTTATATATTTAAATATTTTTTTCATGCTTAATATGTAGTTGTAGAAGCACTATAATCCAATACTCCCATCTAGATGTTTTCAGTCATGCCAACACATGAACTGCACAGGTAACTATCACCTTTTATTTTGAGTCACATCTGTTGAGGACCTCTGAAACTGACATTCCCTGAAACATGATGCTTTAGTAATAATGTAATCTTTGAAACACAATAGCCCCTTTCACACATGACCCCTGTGCTGTTAATGTAATGGAACAGGGGTCATAGGTGAATAGCCGAAATGCAGTGAAATCAGTGCCGGCAATTTCCTAGCTGAAGATGTTGTAAAATTTCTGGCAAAGTTCCATATTGAACATATGTGTGAACAATGCCATAACATTAACAGCACAAGCACTAACAACATTATGTTCAACAATTATTGTTGAACTGTGTGAGCCAATCACAAAGTTCTCAAGGAGGCAATGAGTTTATTCCGCCAGCTGTGCCATGTAAAGACTGCATGTTGGAGGGAAATACAAACCTCTGCAGCTTTTTTGACGAAGGATTGGTAAATACTGTATGTGGAATTGGACAGACGTGGAAATACGAGAGCTCCACGTGAGTAGCAAAAATGCCAGCATAGCACTATGCCAAGTGTCTTCACCCGCCTTATTTTCAAACTGCAGTGACTCCGGCGCAAAGGTTCAACGTAATTTCTGGTAATTGACAAGAGTGGAATTTCCTGTGTTGTGTCAATGGTAGTGTTTTGTTAAAAAGGCGGGAAGGCATGTCTGTCAACAGAAACTGCTACCTGTACCAGAAGAGCTAATCAATTATAATCAATTATTGAAAAGACATGTAGCTTTGCCCAACGGTTTTAATCGATACAGATACGATAAAGAAATAAACGTACAGTTACAGTTTATATAGGCTACGTATTGGAGTAATCGTCACTGTCTCTTTAAGAAACAGCCTTTCCTGTGTTCTGTCTTCAAGCATTTGTTTACTTTTAGGCAGATGTGGTCATGTTGTGACGGTTGGATTAATGCCTATATAATATCATACTGCACATGAGGGTAGTGTTGAGCGCCCTGGCAATGGGGATTTTATGAGAGACACAGGACAGGAGGAGTGTCTGTGTTAGCAGAAACCTGGCTTTTAATTCCTGTTTAAAAAAATACAAATACTTATTTCTAAGCATGAGAAATAGTGTGGCGTGAGTCTCGCGCAATGCGTGAGGGTTGGTCGATTTTAAGTATCAGAGATAAAGTCATCAGTTCTGCACCAAAAGCAGCACAGAAATTAACCATATCTATTCAGTTCTGTTGAGACGGCTGAGTCATACATTTAGAAATGCAGTCAGCTCTTCTCAGTTGTTGTTGCCAAAGAGTTGAGGACCTCCAATATGGCTGCCAGAGGGTGTGTTACATTGCCTGAAAGCTATCTATGGAAATGTAATACATTATTACACCTACTGAATATTTTATTTTATTTATTGAACCTTTATTTATTCAGGTAAAATCCCATTGAGATCAAGATCTAATTTGCAAGAGAGACCTGAATGACATAAAAACAAGCAATCTAAAAAAAACACTAAAAAACAACAAATGCAATGAAACAAGACATTGCCAAAAGCATTAAGAAACATAAAAGACAGAAACATTTGTTTACAAAACAATTACATTTGGCTATAGAAAGACTTCAGATCTTGTTTCAAAAATGTCCAAAGGGTATCAGGGAATCAAATTAAAATTTAAAATACACTGTAGCTCATTCCATGTATACAATATCTAAAAGCAGTTTTGCAGATTACAGAGTTAATTCGGGGAACATGGAGTATAACCAATTCATTGGAGAGGGTTTGATCAGATCTGACGGCAAATAATGTAGTTAAGTAGGATGGTAGTTTACCAATAAGTGTCATGGTCATGGATGGGACTCCTGTTATTCCTTATGTTTTCCCTTTCCCTTGTGTTTCCTGTCTTCCCCTGTTATCTGTCTGTGTCTGTATTTGTGTCTGTGCCTTTAGGGTAGACGTGGCCGGTTGTCTGTCCTCCGGCTCCATGATTATCACCTGCTCACTCACCTGTTCCAACCTGCACACCTGAGATTCATCAAGCTCATCACCACCTGTATTTAAACCCTGGTTCTACATCGACTCTTCGCCAGATTGTCGCTCTATATGCTACACATGCTTCCACGCTGTGACATTCTGATTATGCTGCTAATCCC
>OMOT01025663.1:0-10605 GCA_900312575.1 Acanthochaenus luetkenii | reverse complement strand
TGACCTTCAGTTTTCTCTGCAGTGTGTGTGTGTGTGTCGTTGTTCTTCTCTCTCTCTTATGAAGCTACGCAGAGAAAACTCTTGTCATGTAAATCTCATCTTTAGCTGTCCGTCCTTTCCTTAGGCTAGCTAGCTGCTCACACAGATATAGTATTTGCTCTGTGCTTGGAGCTGTGGATATGGGGTTTTCTGTATGAAGAATGATTTTAAATAAATTCATTATTCAGCTCAGTAAAGTTTTATTAAACCCTCTGGGCATGTTAGAGAGAGTGTCGTTGGAGCTGAAGGGCAGACCCACATATCTCCACCAAGTACAGTTCCTACCAAATAGAAGTGCCGAGCTGCATACAGTGCTGTACAGGCAGGTGTAAGATGTAACTATACACTTACATATTCACACAGTTAAATGTTTTATGATATTAGCACTCCCCGTTCATACATCTTGCTATTATACCGCGCAATTAAACATTTTATTCATAATATTAGATTAAGAAAATAGGGTAACGTTCAATATTGTTATGATCAAGAAAGACCAAAACTGACATTGTTTATTTCTTCCAGGTGACACCATCCATGGAGCAACCAGAGCCTCATCTGGAGACAGAGACTGATTCTCACACAGATAACTCTCATAAAAATAATAACAATAACAATACAAATGATTCCCACACTGCTGATTCCCATGCCACAGTTGATTCACAGAAAAACAAAGGTTAGTGTAAAACCCATGTCAAAACCCATATGTATGGCGTTAGTGAAACCAAAGGTTTGAAATGTCTCTTGATTCAGCTTAGTGAACATGTGTCACTAGAGATGTTGATTTAAGAATGAAAAGCAGCGCCAAACTGTTTGTTCAAAGCACAAAGGATGTTCCTTGTCGTGTTGGCATTTAAAAAATTGTTTCCGATTTTGATTATAGAACTGACTCGCTGCTTAGTATGAATGTGAAATCTTTTTTCAAATTCATGCTCACTTTCGTTGCAGGCATGTCAGTGGAGAATACTGCGAGAGATGTAGCCGCACCCAAAGATGTCACAGCTCTACTCACCCCACCCCTGGAAGACCCCACCGCTCACCCTTCCAATGGAAGACTGGATCCTCAGTCCCCCACGCAGATCCCTCCCTCCTCCCCACCCAGCGACCCTTCTCCCCCCTCTGATCGCCATGGTTACCGGTTCCGTTGCAGCAGGTGCAGCCTGGCGTTCCCCACTCAGGAGAAGCTCCACCTGCACTGGCAGTACCATGCCATGAGGGCGGCGACAGAGTGCCCCCTCTGCTCCAGACGCTGTCGCAGTCAGGAGGCCCTGCAGAGACACATGCAGAACACACACTCACAGCTGGACATCACATATGGGCAGCATACACTCTTACCACCTCATACCACCCAAACACACCTAGAGCAGAGTTCCAGTTCAGTTCGACAAGACATTAGCTTGTCACCTCAAGCGGGACAAGAAGCAGGAGAGGGTGAGGATGAAGAGATGGAGGACGAAGAAGCACTGGGGATAGAGGGAAAGGAGGAACACAGAGAGGAACAGAAGATTGAAGAGAAGGATATGGTAGGTGAAGTTGAGGGAGGTGAGGAGGACTTAATGGAGCCAGAGAGAGGGCCACAGGAGGAGAGTGGATCAGAACCCAGTTCCAGCTTTCATATCAAAAAGGGCTCCAACTCCACAATGGACCGCTATCTGGACCCATCCCGGCCCTATAAATGCACCATATGTTCTGAGTCATTCACTCAGAAAACCATTCTTCTGGTCCACTACAACTCTGTCTCCCATCTCCACCGGGCCCGACGAGCCCTGCAGGACTCTGGCCCAGGCCTGGCAGCCCCTGAGGCTCCCCGGGGCCCAGATCTCAGACCCTACCGCTGCCGACTGTGTGGAGTGGGCTACAGCCAGAGCTCCACACTGGACATACATCTTCGCTCTGTCCTCCATCAGACTAGAGCTCGTGCTGCCCAGAACCCAGCACCACAGACCCCAGCCTCTAGTATAGCTGCTCCAGTGTCAGTTGCCACGATTCCAACTCAGGCTGCTACAACCAGAGAGAAGACTTCCAACAGTCTGCCTATCACCAATATGCCAGACCTAGTAAGCCCCTCCTCTTCTTCTTTACTAGGCCCCAGCTCAGTGGCTGAGGCCCAGCCAACCCTCCCTGGCCGGACTGACAGCCAGCAGGCTAAAAAGAGAGTGGCAGAGCTGCTAGCATCAAGAAACCATCTAATGCTAATGCAACAGCAGCAGTTAGCCCAGGCCCAGGCGCAGGCCCAGGCCCAGTTACAACAACACACAGCCCTGCTCCAGTCCCAGCTCTTTAATCCAGCACTGATGCAGCACCTTCCCTTAGGGCCAGATAATCTCCTGAAGCAACACTTCCCTCTGGCACCAGACAACTTGCTCTCTCTGCAACAGCAACTTCTTCTGCCCTTTTACCTCTCTGGAGACATGACTCTTAACCCAGAGTTCACTCTTAAGAGCCCAGAACTTAGCCAGTTAGACTCTGTCCACTTCATCTCAACAGAACAGCTTAAGGGAGAGGCTACAATAGAGTCCCCATCTCAAATAGAGAAGGAACACACCCAGAGACACATTTCAAACTCATCTGTAACACAACCAAATGATCATGTGCAATGTGAGGCCAAGGTTGAGGCAGGCTGCAGTGGCTCCTCCATGAACCAGACAGAGAGAGAACACAACACTTCTAGCCTCAAGGAAGAGAAAGAAGAAACAACTGTACCTATTATTAAAACTGAGAAGCAAAAGGAGGAGACTGATGGCTCCTCCCTTATCCTTTTTGGATTGGAGTGTCCTCCTCCCAGAGTGCCCTATGCTGCTGTGAATGGGGAGCCTCTCAGAGCCCTGCTGCAGAGTTATGGCTATGAGTTGGCGCTCCAATATATACAAAGTAGACAGAGACACCAGCTAAAGATAGCAACCCAAATGACGCCAGAGGGAGAAGAGAGCTCTGACATCAAAGATATGGAGGTGTGCTCAAAGGAGGAGATATATGAGTTTAGGGAACTACAGGATGGAAAGGTAGAAAGATGGAAGGAGGAGAACAGACAAGGAGAAGCAGTGAATGGAGATACGGAAAGGGTGATACAGGAGAAAAGGCAGAACAAACAGGAGGAATCGGCAAACAGATATATTGGATGCTGTAGAGAAGGAGAGAAGTGTAGAGACTGTGGTATGTTGTTTTCAGATGCCTTGGTTTTGAAGAGCCACCAGGAGTACATTCACAGGCTGCTGTTTCCCACTGCCGTGCTGGAGAGGTTTTCCAGAAAATACAGGCTACAATATGACCGGCTGTACCCTCTCACACAGCCTAAATCTGGGGAGACTTCAACTGCAGCCACCCAAGCTGCAGCCCCAGCTCCAGAACTGGAATCGGCACCAGAACCTGTTAAGCCCCAAGTTAAAACCCTCCCACCCTCACCTGTCCCCTCAGATTCAGATCCCATAACCAAAATGTCTGCTCCAGCCTCTGACCTAACACCAACTTCCCCTGCACTTTCCCCTCCTCCATCTCCTTCTCAACTGCAAATATTTCCACAACAGGAGGGGCCCACCCCAAGCACCTCTGCCCCAGCCACCTCACAAACTACATCCCAGGCTAAGGCCATACCTCTCCCCTTACCTAAACTACCTATGCTACCCCTTTCCTTGCCCCAACTTCCCATACCCCCACTGCATTTACCTAAGCTCCCCCTTCCCCCCATCCCTTTTCCCATGGAGTTGCCTCTCCTCCCTTCTGTTGTGATGCAGTCTGTGGCTCTCCAGTCCCAACCCTGGTTGGACTCTGCTGTGACCCCTGACCTGGCAAAACTCTACCAATCTCAACTCAGCCCAGCATTGCTAGGGCAACAACCACAGCTCAATCCTGCGTTGCTAGGTCAACCGTCACAGCCCAGCCCTGTACTACTAGGACAACAACCCCAAAGCAGCCAGACGTTGCTTGAACAACAGAGTAAGAGAGCACGGACACGTATCTCTGAGGAGCAACTGGGTGTTCTGCGGCAACACTTTGATATTAACAGCCTCCCAAGTGACGAAGAGGTCAACAAGATGTCTGCTCTGTCTGGTCTGCCTCACAAAGTCATTAAACACTGGTTCCGCAACACCCTGTTTAAGGAGCGCCAGCGAGACAAGGATTCCCCCTACAATTTTAATAACCCCCCCACCACAGCCTTGGAGGAGTCCAGAGAGGAAGTAGCACAAACCCAGCTTCTGACAGATGCTCCATCGTCACTGTCCCCAAGCCTCCCAGCAAACCACTCCCCACAGCACCAGAGAGCAGAACCCCAGAGAGGAGAGCCCCTTAGGGGTCGTCGCTCCTCCCGTACTCGCTTCACTGAGCAACAGCTGGAGACTCTGCAGGGGGTGTTTGAGGCCACTCCTTACCCCAGAGAGGAAGAATATGACCGGTTGTCTGCACTGCTGTCCCTCCCTAACCGAATCATTGTTGTATGGTTCCAAAATGCCAGACAGAGAGCCCGCAAAAATCAAGACAGAGGGATGGAAGATGGAGTAGAGGGGAAGAACCAGCTTGACAGCATTCAGAGGCAGATAAATGGCTACTGCAAGAATGATGACGATAACGAGGATCATGACTGTGGTGATGAAGGACAAAGTGACCGTCAGAATGAAAATTCCATGGATCTGACCTATGAGTACTACACCCACCCTGACTCACCTGTTCTTCTGGAATCTCCATCTCACTGGACAGAGAATGAGCATGTGCCAGTCAAAGGTGAGCCAAACTCCATTAGTAAGAAGCAAGCAGATAATACAAACTCAACTCAAGCTAACAAGTGCCAGGCCCTTGTTCCAACTCAAAATAGAATTTCAGACGCAGATAGCCCGAGTAAGGAAACTGTTGAGGCCATGCAGACACTGCCCTCTCCTCAACCTGATCCCCAGCTGCAGCCAGAAAGATCCCCAGAGAGACCCCAGCCTAGTTCTTCTAAAAAAATAGTAGCCACCACCCTGTCTACATCTCAGTCCAGCCAAGGACACGCATATAGCCCTCCTTCTGATCCAGCTGTAGAAAAGTCTGCTCATACTCCAGCCAACCTTCCCTCTGCTCCAGAGTCTGAAACAAGCCACCCTCAGCTGCCTGATGCCACCTCTGGTATATCCACTGAAACCCAGCCACAGAAGCAACTCCAACCCCAAACCCAGGCCCAGTTCCGGTGTTCTCTCTGTCCCATGTCCCTGCCTTCATTCCAGCTGTGGCAGGAGCATCAGACCAGGCACCTCCTGGCAGCCCAGTCCCAGGTCCAACTCCTCCACTCTGGCTTCACAGAGCGAACCATGCCTTATATGATGCTCCACCCCAACCACACCTTGATGGCCAGCCAACTACTCTCAGGCGCTATGTCCCAGTTGCACCCTACACATCCCATGATTCCACACATGAACGGCATACAACTTAAAAACACACTCTCTGATCACACAAGCAACACCCTCACCAGCCTCCCTCAAAGTTCCCTGTCCTCCATTAAGAGTTCAAAGCTAATGTCAGAGACCAGCTGTGAAGCCCCAGGGGGTGGGAGAGAGGTGGAGGAGGAACAGCGGAGGGATAAGCGCCAGAGAACCACCATCACCCCAGAACAGCTGGAGGTGTTGTACCAGCGCTACAGCTTGGACTCTAATCCCACCAGAGGTGTCCTGGAAAGCATTGCACGCGATGTGGGCCTCAAGAGACGTGTGGTTCAGGTACTTCATGGATGGTTGTGTGTGTGTGTGCGTGAGAGAGATCACACATAATCCTATGTGATTGTGTATCTAATCCTTGAAAACACAATGTTTTTTCTTTCACAGGTCTGGTTTCAGAACACACGAGCCAGAGAGAGAAAAGGACAGTTCCGGTCAACAGGGCAAGGAACCAGTTTCAGCTTAGGTCTGAACCACCTGCGTTGCCCATTCTGCAGGGCTCTCTTCAAGGTGAAGAGTGCTCTGGATGCCCACATGAGGTCCCGTCACTGGGCGGAGGCTGAAAGATCAGGCTACAACTTGTCCATGAGTAATGGATCCAATGGTCAGATTGGGAACATGGCTATGTCCTCTCTAATGGACAGGCCAGGCCCATCTGTCTCCTCCAAACTTACCCCAAACCATGGCTTTGTCATCAGCAACAAAGACCTACTTGTGAAGCCATCTATAACCTCTGACTCTTCAGCCACTGATCTTAACAGCCCAGAGGAGGAAGATGACTACGAGGAAGAGGAGGAGGAGTACCCATGTGAGGAGGGCTCCACTATGGCTGACCAAGTGTCTCTTAGTCCTGAGGGCTCTGGGGGTCCAAGCTCTGAATTGGGCGAGACACAAACTCAGAGGCAGCACCATCATCATCATCATCAGCAGCAGCAGCGCCAGCGGACACAGATGAGCCACTTCCAGGTGCTCCAGCTCAGAGACTTTTACAGGAGCCATCGTACACCCAACAGACAAGAGTGTGAGGCCCTGGGCCAGGAGCTGGGACTGCCTCACAGAGTGGTGCAGGTAGGGTTTCATTGTAAATGCTGCAAATATTCAAGTCTCAATAAAATAAAGTTTGATCTGCATGTATTGCAGATAGATTACACAACTCGTCAGTTCAGAAAAATGTCCCTTCAAAGAGTATACTTGATATTCATTCATAAAAATGTATTTTGTAGGTGTGGTTCCAGAATGCCAGAGCCAAGGAGAAGAGGGCCAGGAGCCTGAGCTCTGACTCTGCAGAGAGGGAGCAGGCCGAGCTGACCGCCGGGGCAGGGGAGAGAGACAGAGCTTAGAGAGGCAGACTAGGGTCCCTTTGCTTCCCTCTACTATGTTCTCCCCAAACACCCCCCCCTATACTATACCTCCTGTCCTCCTCTAAACCTATACCATGTCCACTTTGCTGCCAAACCTGAACACCCCAAAGATGCAGAGCCACAGTGGCCCAAAGAGAAGCTCTCTCCAATTAAAATGATAGAGAGGTCCTGTCCACCACAGCTTTCCTCCTTCCATACTGTTCTTTACCTCTTTCCTGGCCTGTCCTCGCCTGCCTACTAGAGCTTCTTCTCCCTATCCTGTCAGACACCCTACTACAACCAAACGCCATCTTGATAAAACCAACTGGATGCCACAGAGGCCAAAGAGCATTCTCCAAGTACGTGACCTCACTGCCCAGCTAGACCTGCAGTCTACCTCTCGGTCTGCATGACGGACTCTCAATGGGCCCTCCACCAGACAGTGCTAGTCGACTAGCTGTGTAGCATGTAGTGCCAGTCTCTTCTAGGCTGGAAAATACATTGTCAAAGAGATTTTAGTGTAAATAGAGAACTCCAAAAGATAAACTTGAAGAAAAACAAAGCAGTTAACAGTGGAAGAAGAAAAAAAAAACAATAATATCCTTGAAATGGACTGAGGTATTCGCAAAGAGCTTTTGTAAAGACTGACTCAGATTCCAAAGCTCGTAACCAAAATTTTACATGTCTGTGGATTTAGTTTCAACATGTTGGTTTTCAATAACAAACTGCAGAGCGGACGTCTGTACGGTGAAGAAGTGAGACCTGCAGCTGAGTACCAATAGACTGATATGGTGCTAGCATGCAGCTCCGTCCTCCTCCACAAGCCAATGATGAGTCTTCTGTTGTATATGTACACCTTGTATGTTCCTTTTAGTGGATAACAGCCCAAATAGCACAGAAAGCAAAGGCCAGTTTGTCCTTAAAGGGACAAACTATTTTTTATAGCACTCAACCATTATACTGTACATGAAAACTTTAACCAAACTCAAATTTACATTGTGTGTGTTTAGTAATAGTTTCTTAATATAAATCTTATGGATTGAGATAAACTGTTTTGCTTCGATATGATAGTGTCATGATTATGAGAAGATTGTGACAGCTTTGATATGTTCAGGCGAGGTGACTTACTGCCTTTCCGTCCTATTTGAATATACCAATGGCTTACCAATGTTATGTGATTTCGTGTAAAGCTTTCTATGCTCAGGTCAATTGCTCAACTTGGCTCTGCTTCAGATGTGGTCATAATACTATACTGTTCTGTTTTTAAAACAGAAGAGGCATGGTTTAACCTTGGACTAAGTATTACAAGATATCTAAAGAAACACCTCTGTATTTCAAAGACTTGAGCTTTTCACCTGCGAGTAATAGATTGTTACATAAACCTTGTTGAAACTAAAGTGTTTAATAGTGTGAGGGGTAAATGTACAGTATTTAGCTTTTGTATGGTTGACTCAAGACTTCATTGGATGTTTGAGACATGGCTCCCTTTTCTATTTACAGATAGGGGAGCTACTGCGCAAAGCTGAGAAAAACGTTGGATGTTGTTATTTTTGTACACTTAATTTATTTCCCCTCTTTCTCCCTCCTCTTTTCTCTCCTCGCTTTCTTCCTCACTCTCCTCATTTGCAACCAGTCCTTATTCTAACTGTAATAATGATAATATAACAATGATAGCTAAACAATAATTAATGCTTTAAGACATAAATCCAAAGACGTGATAATACTTTAACCATATGACCTACAAAAACAAGCGCTACTGTTTACTTGACGATGTACTGCTGTCTTGAAACAAGGAAGGAGTCCCTATATCTAAGCTACTGTTTTCTGCCTCTCATAAGCACACTGGAGACTTAACCAAAACCCCAAACTAGAGCCATGGCAGTCTGTAATATAGCGGTTAAAAAGTTTTACTTCTCTTGAGAAATGTCAGTTTATTTGTAGCTTTTTTTTTTTTTACCATAGTGTTGAACTTCAGCCCTTAAGGATGTCCAGTTTGCTGCTAATGTACTGTAGTTTCTAACAACAACTGTAGAAAGATGCATGCTCCGATCGCTTTACCACTAGGCTTTAATGACTACAAACTGTAATGATACCTGTGACTCTGTTAATAACCTGCTCCTCTGTTATGCTGTTGAAAACAAATGGATATGCGGGGCTCAATTCCATCAAATATGTCTTTCGGTGTCCTATTAAATGACTCCTTGTCCAAGATGATGAAAATGGCTTTGAACGCTTTCATAATACCAGAAATGTTTTCTGTTCATTTAAGATCGATGCTTCTAGTTTTCAAAGAAACCAGCTCGGGGGAGTAACTTAACAACACTTGTGAAGATACTGCATAGCCATTTGAAGGAGTTCAGCCCCAACCCTTCCACTGGTATGGTGTCAGGCTTTTTGTGTTGCAATGTCTCTAGTGCTCTTGTCCAGATCAGGCAGCCTTGCTGAACGCACAGACTGACATCACGGCCAACTTTCCAAAGGATGTGGACTGACTAACTCTGTCATGTTTTGCTCTTAAACTAACCAATGTTTACGACAATACCAATGAGCTTTCTTCTGTACAGAAATGTGCATTCCAAATACCACAAGGCAGTTTTTTTGTATACTGATTGTTACATTTCATTTATCTCGTATTCTCTTAGTGACTGTAAGATGTACATATTGGGTCCTCCATGGTGAAGGGACTCTGTTGTCCTTACTGTAGGTAAAACTATTCTGTTCTTTTTTTCTTTCTTTCTGGATATGTTGTTGCCATAGTGATGACCAAAAAGATACCTGTGATGTGCACCTGTCCTTATGTCCTGCTCCAGTGGTTCAGTGTGTCTATATTCTTCCCCTCCCCCAGTTCTCCCACTGGTGTGTGTTTCTCTTCCCTTCCCATAATCCACTGAGCTAAATAAAGTATGCTTTGGTGCACGTTCTGGTCTCATCTCGTTGGTCTTACGGAGAGAAGCCATTTTGTGAGTGTTGCGGTATGTAAGGGTGTGTGCCTATATATGCGTTTCATATTCCAGGTTGTACGTTCGGTGTGTGTTTGGCTGGAAGGCTTTTGATGTGCAACTGTGTGTGTGTGTGTGTGTAACACGGCGATGTGTGGAAGGCGTTTGGTGAATGGAGCCATGACCTCTGGGGTCACTTCATTAATTACATCTGTGACATTCAGCCAGATGAGTTTCCTTTGTGACTAAACGATATGATGAATATTAACGACCTTAGATGAATTACACTGCTGCTCCTGCTGCTGGTGATGATGATAATGTGTTTTACGACTCAGGGAGAGAGGGGAGGAAACTTGCACACTACAGCACATTTAGGACATGGAGATTTTCATATGCAACGTTTCAGAGACCACAGAGTAGGTTGGAACAGGATTTTATTATTTTGTTTATTTTTGTGCAAAACTTTCCAGTGGTTGATGAGATGACTTGAATGAGCACGGGGGCGTGTTGTTCACACAGACTCCTCACCACTGCCTGGTATCTTCTCCTCGTTCCCTAGCGGCAAGCCATTCGGTTAACCGTCACGCAGAGATGTGACAACAGAGGAAACACAAGTGCGTAACAGTGTCGATCGGAGTTGCTGGGAATGGTCAAGATCATATGTGGTGAGAACAAAGGCAAAGAAAACACAGAGCAGAGGACTTGAGATAGCCTCGTGGCTGAAGATAGCCATCTTAGGAAGTCATCCTGATAAAGTGATCCCCCACCATTTCTCCTTCTCTCTGTCCTCCCCCTCTTAATCAAATGAGTACTCTGCAGCTGGTGGGGTTGCAGCAAAAGGGGTACGGGTGTGTGTGTGTGTGTGTGTGGAGAGGAGGAGGGGGGGCT
>OMOT01025661.1:0-12967 GCA_900312575.1 Acanthochaenus luetkenii | reverse complement strand
GATTTCAATATGTTTTTAAAGCAGGCAACAGGAAGTATGGATCAGGCGACAGCGAAGCTGCAGGAGACAGGGAGATTGCAGAAAGGCAGAAAGAGAAATGAGAAAAGCAGAAAAGTTTTTGAAGAATTGTCAGTGTTGTGGCGCCCTTGTCTCCTTCAAGGGTCCACTGGGTCATAAATAACAAAAGTCTCTCTCACAGTTCTTGATCTCTCTGTCTTTCTGTCGTGCTTCGCCTCCAACTCCTTCCATACGTCACACACACCTTCCTCTGCGCTGTCCTGTTCTTTAAACCCTCCCGCTCTCTTCCCTGATTGGCCCCGCCTGATCCCCCTGATCTGCTCAGCTGGGCCCCATCAGTCCATGATTGGGGCGGACGGCCGTCTCTGGTCTCTAACGTCCACGTGGGGAATGGCACGTACCGCCCCTCCTTTACCTCTCCTCTCCTAACTTCCCTCCGTCTACCACAATATTCTTATTCACATGACGGGCAACATAATGGAGATGAGCCATACTGTCTTCAGCAGAGACAGGGATTGGTTAATGCGGATATGCGAGTGGGCTGGTAAATTGCAAACTAAATTGCCTCCAAATGTATCACTGGCCATCCTATGTATCAGTGCTATAATGAGAATGATTACCTTTGCAGACGGCCCAGGCTTCCTTGTCACACTTCTCTCCACTGGTCCTCAGCTCAAAGAAATTGTACTCCTCCAGACTGAGCAAACCATTCCCATCCAGGTCTATCACCTCAAAGATATCAGACAGCACCTCCCTGTGGCAGAAACACATTGTAGATATACCGTAACATCCATCCAATTTCTAGCTGCTTATATTTGTCAGTGTTGCGGTGGCAACAGGGCAAGCAGAGTAGCCCAGACATCCTTTTCCACCAGCTGCTCCTGGGGGATTGTGAGGCACTCCCATGCATGCTGGGAGATGTAGTACCTCCAGCGTGCCCGGTACACCTCCAAAGGCAGGCGCTCGGGGGCATCCTTATGGTGCGCAAACCAATGCAGCTGGCTCCTCTCATTGTGGAGGAGCAGCGGCTTGACCCCGAGGTCCTGATTGCTGACCTCATATATAAAGGCATACACGAAGAACGTTATGAAGTAATCTGGCAATTTTATCAACATCGTACTCTTTCATTTTACTTGAGTTATCTATAAGCCACATATATCACCCACACAGGCTTAAAAAAATGTCCTGCCTGCTGTGGGCTTCCTGATTTCCTTTAAATATGTATTGTGCATCATAGACTATGGACTCAATGACACACACACACACACACCTAAATTCCCTGGTGAAGTCTAGTTCTCCAGTGTCAGTCCTGTAGACCAGCTGAACTGGTTTAATAGAAAGGCTCTTGCTCTTTTTCCTCAGCCTGCAGCTGCTGGTGAAGGGCAGCAGGTAGTAGGTCCCAGCACTCAGCTCTCCCTTCCACACATACTTCTGTGGAAACAAAGCAGTTGCAATGGGAGTGATAGTGAGGGGTGGAGGAATAAAATAAATTGATACAGTATAACATTGCAGCATTTTCTTCCAGAAGTTAGACGGTCCCAATTCAGCTCCGTCTTCCACACACAACCCCCTGAGGGAAGTACCACCGGGGACAATTAACAAGAATGTATCACTGAATATGACCTAGCACAAGAACATCTCACACACACACAAGATCATACCTCTTTGTCTCTTGACTCTGTGAAACACACTAAAGTTGAGTCTTCTTTGGTTTCACCTGCAGACATGACAAAAAGCGCTGTGTCCACACTCATCCAGGATGAGGACTTGTCTGAAAGAGCAGGAATACGCGGTTCAACTTTGGATTTCACAATCACATTTCCCAGCCTTTTGTACAGATTATTATATGACATTTCTGCTTAATATGATCATGAATATGAGAGAAAACGTGAAAGATAAGGAAGGGGACGACTGACATCACTCAATGATTTGACCTAATAACTAAGAGCCACCAGCCCTGACCACTATTGAAATGAAGCTAATATAAGCATGATTGCAGCTTCTGTAACCGTTTCTGACAGGCTGGACAAAATTGTCTTGATGAAGACTAAATGCACATCATAGGCTCATAATACCCCTTCTGTATTTTGGTTGGCTGTTAGTTTTAGAATTGATTTTATGATTTAACTGATTACATTGAAGACTCGGCTCAGCTAGGTCGAGCTGCTATCTACGTCTCAGATCTTTTAACTCCTTATAAGCTGGAGTGCACCTTTAAAAAGGTGCTACATGTGGCATTTTCAAACATATAATTGTCAAAGTAATTGTGATCCTTTGATATAATTACCGTAAACAAATGATACCATAACTCGAGACGACTGGTAGCTTCCCTCTCACACCAGTGGAATTGTTAGTGTTTCTCAAAATGAAGACCACATTTCCCATACACCCTGTTGCTTCCTGTCACAAGGTGCATGTTGCTTATTTGGTCAAAGGTTTTCTCTTTGGCTTTACTGAAACAGATCGTTAAATCCGTTCAACCATCTGCCACTGAGAGAAACTCTGAAAGCTTTAGTTCCACTTGCACTGGGAGAACAGCACCATGTCCTTGTTTTGTGCCATAAAACAATCTCACTTTTACATTTGGTGCCCTTTGTGCTGTAAAGCTTTGGGTGGTCTAGTGGTGAGAGAGACTGTCCTTCAACTGGAGGACCCAGGTCCAAACCCAGTGTCGGCAAACAGCCGCCTTACTGAGGTGTCCTTGAGCAAGACACTGAATCCCTACAAGCTCCAGGGGTGCTGCTCTGTAGCTGACCCTGACTTTCCTGTGGAGGGGAGCAAGCAAAAATATAATTGCCCTACGGCAATCAATAAAGTATAACCGTGTGACTAATATTGTGGTTTGATCTGTACGTAATATGAAACTGTTCCAGTACCGGGTCTGTGGCTGAGGTTGAGTGGTTGGATGGCGAGGTAGACGCTGGTTGTCTGGGCCAGGTGGAGATGGTACTGCAGAGAGCTGATACTCCCATCGTCCTCCAGGAAGAAACAGCCCTTCATATAATTGTGATGCCACTTCTGGAACAGTGGACAATGACTGCTTTACTGACGGCACTCAGCATTCATACGAACCGACTAGTGGATGTTATAATCCACAAAAAAGGGAATGGTTCTTAAACCTTTGCAGACCTGGACACATGTTTTCCCCTCACCTTACCCCAGAACTCAAGCCGTTTAAAAACACCCATGCACTCTTGTCATGTGTGGACTCAATACAATACCAACAAACCCTTTTAGAAACCACTTGACATGAAAATGCATTTATTCATTCAATAGAAACCAAAACTAATTTGCAGAGAATTGATCTTGTGACAGGGAAAGTATATTTTGGAAAGCAAAAAGTGAATTAAGCAGTCAATCATAGCAATGAGGTTGCTCACTTGATTGACTACAACTGAAACTGCTGTTGTGATAACTAACATCACTCCAATTTTGGAGGGGACATATTCATAATTTCATGGTGCATGTCAGATCAGCGACACAAACACGTGTTATACTCATGCATATCCAGAAGAGGGCAACAGCGTTTCACTACATTTCCACTAAAGGCTGAAGTAAATCTACTAGAACCTGATGTGGCAATCTGGAGAGCATATAACTTTGATAAATACAGCCTTTTCAATCTTAGGCCAGTGGTCATTCCAAAATATCAAGAGGCTACTTTGGCAATATCTATGAATCCTAATATTTCTCTCATTACAAAATCCTGTTGTTCCTTTATCTACCAGCAAATTGAACAAGAACATTAAAACAAGGACGTTTTCATTCCGCTCATTGGAGACACATTAAATGAAAACACAGTTGATGCGGACATACAATAAGAGGACACTGAGGGCCAAGCAAGTCTGGAATAGGCTATATATCATTTTAGTGGACTAATAAATCACCAAGTTAAACAAAGAAACAAAGTAAACATGTCACTCCTTCAGAGAAAAGCCATTTTCTCAAAGTATTTACCTTGGGCTGTGAGAAGCATCTTTATCAAACCACAACACTTCAGTGGTTTGTCCAGACGATATTAAATGAGGGAAATTGCTGCAGGCACCCATCCACTACTTAAAGGTTTCGGAAATAATGCACCCCCCCCTATAGAGAGGGTCAGGCAGCAGACTAATACAGGTCGCTGTCATCTACTCTGGCCACGGGTCTGATTTACTGCTCCGCAGAGTGCCGTAAGACGCCAAACCAGCCACACACACACAATCTGCTGACCGTAACCTTAACCTATCTCTAACCAATACCTAAACCAAAATCCTAAAAGTAATTAAGAATAACCCTTTTTCAATTCTCTTATTTATATTCTTGAGGACACAGTTGGATCCCAAAAGGTGGGATGCCCCCAGGCTGAGACTCAGGTTTTGTTACTGGTGGCACTGAGAGTAGATGTTCAGATTCACAATAAAGCATGTTGATCACCCGTGGTGTTTCGAGAAGAGAATGAGCATATATAAATATGTTCAAGGATGAGTTATTACTTTCATAAATCATTTTATTAAATTTCATTTAATCAAGTGTCAAATTCATTCAAAGCAAGATACACAAACACTGGTCAGCCTGAAACCCAAACTGAACTCTGGGGCCCAAGCCGCATTACTAATGTTGTGATCTGGGGACCCAGCGGAATGCTGCACCACTGCATGTACTCCAATGTTGGTGAACTTCCATGTAATAGACAAATAAAAATGTGATCTTGCGTTTGCAACTCTGTTTTGTCTAAGACAGTGGTTCTCAAATTGGGTCTTTTATGATGCAGAGGTATGACCAAGTCAACTTTGCTCGAGTCCCAAGTCAGTCTCAAGTCTTTGAGGCACAAGTCTCAAGTCTAAATGTAGATTACCAAGTCAAGTCCATGTGATTCATGTCAAGTCTCAAGTCTAAATGTAGATTACCAAGTCAAGTCCATGTGATTCATGTCAAGTCTCAAGTCTAAATGTAGAACACAAAGTCAAGTCGGAACAAATCAAGAGTCCAGTATCAATTTCATATCTTAAAGAAAACAAGATATCTAGGACTTTTGAATGCAATATCATTTTAATAGTATATAACAGTTTTCTATAATCAGTTTCAACTTCAATAAACTCAATAATTCCTACTTTTGGGGAAACCCTTTGGAATGGAGGAGACAACGCATGCAGTTGTTGCACCCAGGCAACCCGGCATTTTTGGATGAAGATACAGAGTGAGGATTGGTGGGGATGGGTGTTTTTTTTCCAGTGATGTAGAGTGGAGAGAGAACTTTAAAATGTCCCAAAGATCTTTCATGGAGATGTGTGACCAAAACACTACTTTGAAAATATGCACCACATCCCTCAAATTAGAGGCTGCAGGCAGAACACACATACCGGTCCTGCCGCCTTCAGATGGCTATAGGGATTTAATCAACCGAAAGGGAAGGTCCTCATACATCCTGCAAGCAGTTGTGGGTGACAGACATTGGTAAGAATCAGCCCTTAATTTAGCCCAGTGCATACTCTCCTTACTGGTGTTATTACCTTAACCCCATTAAAATCGCATTTTGATGTGCATGTCAATGTGTCTACCGGTTGAAGAATTTATATCAAAGTGAAAGAGTCAAGCACAACATACATAAATGGGGTTTATGTGATTGTGGAGCGTATATGTGGGCGAGCCTCCATCAACTGCATCCACGAAAACACACTGCGCTAAGAGGTGGTTTGAAAAGGCGGAGGTGCAAAGTCACTGCGCTTGATCTGCGCCGGCACGAAAATAGAGCAAGTCAAGACTTTAGAGACTGTTTCAAGTCATCACGGTAAAAGTCAAGTCCCAAGTCACCAGAACCCAAGTCAAGTCCCAAGTCACCAGAACCCAAGTCAAGTCCCAAGTCACCAGAACCCAAGTCAAGTCCCAAGTCACCAGAACCCAAGTCAAGTCCCAAGTCACCAGAACCCAAGTCAAGTCCCAAGTCACCAGAACCCACGTCAAGTCAAGTCTCAAGCAATTACATTTGTGACTCGAGTCTCCATCTCTGTTCATGGGGACCCAGGTGTTGACCAGAAAAATTAGGAATAGTTCAATTGTATTATTATTAAGTTTACTAGTTAGACGCACAATGCATGTTCTATTTGCATAAGGTCCACAGCTACATGCCTCCTTGTGAATAACGCTGTAAAAACCCTTGTCTAAGCGGGTTAGGGTTCGGACTGTAGAGTGAGGTACCTGTAAACTTGTGGGCTCTGGCATTTTGCTGGCCTTAGTGCTGCTGGATGTCATAGTGATGGCGTTAGACAGGGACGACCGTCTGCTACGAGCCGAGGAGGGACGGGAGGATGATCGGCTGTCTGAGACACAGACGCACACAGACAAACATGAAAACACACTTGCACAAACTTAAGCACAAAAACAGACATGCTCATTCACCCAAATACACGTTACAAATTAACTTGTAACATTGCGACAATAAAACAGAACGCTAGACAGATTGACTGACAGATTAAGTGCAGCCCTCCGTTCTCCAAACAATAAACACACATTCAAAAGAGAGATGAGGCGCGCGACATGGGTGACACTGCAATCCGTCTTATCAGACATCCATTGCTAAATTCAAATGAAAACGGCTACTTTGCATTTGGATTCGGAGAAAGTGTGATCTCAAGTTCAACCCCCTTTAATTAATTATGGAGGCATTGTAAATTACAAATGGCATAACCAGAGCCCCTCAAATCCATTATCCCATACAACTTTTCCCCCCTGAACACTAATTGAAGCCAGAAAATATCAATTCCATAATGAGGGGCCTGATTGTTTCCAAGACCAGGAAATCAAGATGCAAAGTAATGTCATGGGCTAAAAAGCAAATGACCATAGCAGGGAAATAAATAGAGGCACTATCAAGGTATTTGTCATGGATCTAATTTGTATTGATGACTGTATTTTAATCTAGAGGACCAAATTGTAACTGTTTTGTGAATGTGGACAAAGATGCACTGAAATGTGGCCTAACAAAAGCTTCAGTGTGAGTTCATATTGAATTTTCGAGCGGAGTTCACCCTGTATTAATTGAGCACTGGCAGCTCCCTATTGGTGGGAAATTGCAGGAATTGGAATAAATAGACCCAGTATCAGGGAGACACCATTAAAACACCATAAAAATACAGCAATAGGGCGGTTACATAATTAATCCATATCTCATCACATAATCCAGAGAGCCAAAATTACCCATGCCCCATACGGTTACAAAAACAAATCTCACGCAAGCCCAGTCTTATAGGCTACTGACAAATCTAGGACCAAATGAGCAGTCAAAACATTTCTTGAGCTCTAAGAAAAGCCCATTCAACATGTGCGGTCACGTAGCAGCTCATGTCAGAACCCTGTTAAAATGTAACGGGTATAAATCAATATGTGGGAGAGCCACAATAATGTGATAATCCCCGCTACTATCTCAGAGCTCATTTGTTTTTGCAGTTGCGGTCGGCCGGGCTCTCCCCTCGAAAACCATCTAATCCCTCATCATCTCCCCTGTGAGCAGTGGTGGAATCCTCCAAAATCAATAACATGAACACGGACTGACCACTTAAAGCAACCCACTCTATCTTCCCACCGTTGCCTGTCCCTAGCTCTCTCATCGGGGATCACTGGGCTTCTCCGCCTCTCCTCGACACTCTAGTTCCATTTTTGACCTATAGCGCCGAAAGTGGCATTTTGCATCCGCCTTCGAAAAAGGCCACTGGCCGAAGAGACACACAATCCTGTTGGGTATTACAGGGAAAATCTGACTTCTAATCTGGTGTTGGTTTGTTACCTCTGGTGGCAGTGGGCTGAAGCCGGATTACAAGTCAGACCCTGCTTGTTTAATGCTATGAAAGCATGTCTCTTTGGCTGGTGCTGTCTCCAAGGCCAGGGTTGAAAGGCAGCATTTCTCACTAGTGTAGAAAGGGCTTTTCTCAACCTCTTAATGGCAGACATGATTACCCAAATGACGACGCTTTACAGTCTCCTCCCTCCAGACACGCTGCCCTAATTGTGAGGCGATTATGATGTATGGAGTGTCTTAACAAGGTGATTTGTCACGGGAGTGAAAAATCGATCAATAACAGAGCTATTACTTATTCCTCAAACCTAATCTGTGAGGCGTATAAGGGCGATGTGTGTGTGTGTACATGTGTGTGTGTGTGTACAAATGGGAATCGGGAGTATGCCTACAGCCTCTATAGGCTGCTGGTTTGGACCTATAGTTAGGACTGTGCAAATATTAACAATGGCATTATGCATGTTCAACGCAGTCTAAAGACTGCAACATCCTGTGTGCCAGCCAATCCCTAAGCCCTTGTATCTCATAATAGGACTTGAACCATACTTTACATTTTGACTAATACTTGGTCCCTGAACATGTGTGCAAAATGTGATGAATTTCAATGAGCAGATTAAAAGAGAAACATTTTTGGAATGTGTGGCGCCTGCAACTGCTGCTTTTTAATCGTCTTTGCTGAAATTGTTCCACGCCTCTATTTCAACATATGCATCAAATTTCATAATGACTGAACAAACTGGCGTGGAATTATCTTTCAGATTGGCCACTCCCTTATATGGTCATGGATTAATTTTGTCCAATGGCCCTACAGAGCATTGTTTTTTAATAGCCATATTTTGAAACATTTTGAACAATACACCAAAGTGACATCACCAGTTCCGGGGAAGGATAATGTCTCTGGCCACAGGGGATAGTAGAGAATGTTTGGTAATACAAACTGAACTGTCTCAAAATTCAGTGGCAATCTCCTTTACGTTAGAAATGCTCTGGAAAGCCACACCCTGTACCTTTCTTCAGTGCAGTGTCTGATTCTGTCCTTGGTGTTTCTGGAGGCTGGGGGAGAGCTGCTGCTGCTGCTGCTGCTGCTGCTGCTGCTGCTGCTGCTGCTGCTGGTGCTGCTGGTGCCGACGACGATGACAACGACGACATGGAGCTCTTTGGAGGGCTGTCTGACTGGCTGCCAAAGTTCTGTCTCTTCAGCTTGGCATCAGCCTCTAGCCTCTCCAGAGCAGCCATCTGACACTGCTCCACTGTAGACACGAGCAATCTGCAGAACTGACAGCAACAGGAAACCAGTAGTAAGGGGATGATGCATGAGCACCGTTCTGAGGCAACGGAGAGGGGCGGTTAGTGCCTTGAACGGAGATAAGGAAATTAGACAAAACCAAGACAGGTTTGGAGGGTGGAATCTTTTTCTTTTCTTTTTTTACAAATGAGACATAAGCAAAGGCAATTTTGTAAAGTGCTGCAACTGCACTGCATCATAACATTGTCCATTTGTTGTGGCAAGTAGTAAAAAAGGGTTGGAGAATTTGGGAATTTCATGCCATCAGCCAGTTGTTGGTATAGTTGGTCTGTAGCTGGAAGCTTTTGCTACTCAATTCTCAGGATAACAGCCGTTTTTCTGAGGCTGATTTCTTTTTTACTAAGCTACATTGAAGATCTGAAACCGTAAAGAGAGAGGTTTATCGAATAAATCAAATGTTTGAATGACTGAAATACACTGGTGTCCAACGTTGCGTGTCAGGCTTATATAGAACACAGTGACACCAGAGGAAGTAAGAAGCAGTGAGAGAGAAAAAAAGGCCCCTTCATATTTGTCCAACCTTACCTCTGCATAGTCCAACTTGCCATCTTTGTTGGTGTCAGCTATTGAGAAAATGGCATTCACTTCTTCAGTGGTCATTTTCTCTCCTCTCTGGAAAATTCAACATGTTTCCTTTATCAGTGAAAATATAACAACAAAATATATCTTACTTTTTGTCAGGCCTGAGCCAATCACCGATTTGAAGCATTTCAGACACTGAGATGGGTTAGTGGGTTAGGGTTACTTTTGCTTTAGGCAGTCGGGACCCGGAATGCAACATTGGCGGATTCAGAAGAGATAATCCGGTTGGCTGACTGTACTAGATTAATCAGTTCACTGAAAAGTAACTAATCCTACCTCTGATTGTAACCCAAACTTGCTCCGCTTAACACAGAATACAAAAATACAAGTCTACATAGTCCCAGCCTACACGCTATAATAATGATCAAACAGTAGCCAACGTGGTGCGAGACTGCCTCGGGCTAAGGCGCTTTAGGCTACTTACAGTAGTAAGGACCTTCTCCAATTCACTGTGCGAGACGTAGCCATCACCATTCACGTCCATCTTTTTGAAAGCTCTCATCAGCTCATGTTCCTCTGTCTGCTTCTCACACTTGAGGATCTCACAGAAATCATCAAAGTTCAGTTTAGACGTTCTCGGGGTCCAGTATTTGTTGAGAGTGGCATGGGATGGATTTCTACCAGCCTGCTGGAGAACTAAATGGGATGAACGAGAAGTTGAATCTACAAGCAGCAAAAGGCTGATGACGGTCAATGGCACAATGGCCATCACCAACGTGTTGTGCTACTGGTTGAACTCCTGCTGCATCACCTCCTCACTTAAATGTTGATTGATTGATTGACAGACTGACCGAATAAAGAAAATATAAAAAACAGTGTACATTATTCAAAAGTTATACATTTCATGCAAACAGGTAATGTGAGGCACACGAGGACTGTTGTAAAAGTGAAGCTGGCCGTGTTAGTAACGTCACACCCTAAGCCACTGCGTTATCGGAGCTTACCGCGACATAACTGACGTTTCGAGGCGATATTCGTCAAACTCGACCGGAACACGGCGAGGTAGGCAGCTCTGCACTGCACGTAGAAAGCCTCTGCGTCTTCAGAAACACGACCCGCCTGGGACCCGCAAGGCTGAGACGACGTGTGAAAAGACATCACTGGGAGAAGAGGTGGACCTGGTTAGCTCATTTTGACAGGCTCGCCAACTTGGAAACCAGACGACAGCGAGATATGGCGGCTAGCGCAGGCAAACTTCGGTTAACCTTATTTTCTCCATGATTCACCGTCGACAAACAGCTAAATACACACACCCGGAGCATACAATATACCTTTGGCGAAACAAACACCCGCTAGCAATGACATAACGTTAGATGAGTAAAACACCGCCGCTGTTTGCTGTTGCTAGGTAAACAAAGATTATCGGCGCGCACCAAAACCGGCACTGAAGAAACAAAATAACGTTACGTCAATCGTTCCGCCACTGTTTAAATGCTGTACTCGAACAACCACTCTACTGACAACAATAAATACTATTTATTTCTTTTTAGAAGATGCTGCTGATGATCTGTAAGTATTAAACTACGTCAATAATTCCGCCACTGTTTAAATGCTGTACTCGAACAACCACTCTACTGACAACAATAAATACTATTTATTTCTTTTTAGAAGATGCTGCTTATTATCTGTAAGTATTAAACAGTGCTATGGTTTGGTTGAATCGTTTTGTTTTGTTTTACAAAAAGGAGACGTCTGGAACTATATATAAGTCAGGTCATGTTGTAGACGGACGGATCGACTGTTGCACGCGCGCCAGTTTCATTTGTGGCAAATCCGACGTCTGCTGAGCCCGTCGGAAACACCCATGGTTGGATAGCCATGAAAAAGACGTGAGTAGCCAAGTCCTTCTGCCTGTCTGTCGTATTATCTAAGATAATATGACAGGGCATTTATTAAGTTACACTAAATAGTTATTTAATTTTTACACAATTATATTTAGCCCTAACGAAGGGCCTTATAGTGTGGCTGTTGTACTCAATGGTGAGTTTATTGTGGCCTTATCGTACTTGATGCAATAACAAATCTAATAAATATTCACACAATACAATATTCGTATGGTTTTGCTGTTATCTATGTATTTGTTGGAGTGGGAAATGTAGAAAGTATGATTCCTACTGTTTGTTGAATATTGCTTGCTGAAACTGCAGGATCACACACGACCTGTACCGTAATGTATTTTATGATGCATCGTGTGGGTTCAGTCTGTTCTCACTGGCATACTATGATGTTATCTACTTAACTTAGGCTTCAATAGCTACGAACGGCTTTGTGGCCCTTGTATCATCTCCCAGTAAATAGGTTAGTTCAATGACCCTATATGAGGAGTTTGTTTCGACTTGGCCAAGTTCTAGTCTAACGTCACTGTGTTTTCTAATAGTGTCAAAAGAACCCTTCGCATGGATAATACCCAGAGTGTGAGTACATGCATGTTAATTGTCCATACCGTTACTCTAATCAGTTTGTTGCTCGCCCGTAGCTAACGTGTTGCCTTCTAATTTCTGTGTCAAAGAATGACTTTAGGCTGTCTGTGGTTTCCAAACATTCAAACGGTTTAATATGTTTCCATGTTGTCATGATGCCCATTTTCTGTCCTGACCAGCATACACCTTTCAAAATACCAGCACCCGAGAGAAACTACTCTCCCATGACTGGCACTGCAAGTCTTCAAGCAGGTGTGTTTGACAATTATCATTACAGACCTCTGAAGAAATGTCCAAAAGAGCATTGGCTCCAAATTGAAACAAGAGGGATGCACTTTTACTTAGTGATGGCCGGCTCGGTACTCACGCTCGATACTGTATCGACCTTTTCGACACTTTCTGATTCGGAACAATGTTCCGAGCAGGGTTTCGAAACACCTCCGGTCACGTGATAATGATAAAAGGTATCGGAAGGAAGTGTCGTTATGTCACACAAACACCTGACTCGGTTTCAAAAGCGGGGCAGAAACCTAAAGCTTCGAATGTTTGGTGTGAGTTTATTGCGAGAGATATTTGCGAGAGAGAGAGATTTGAGAGTTTATTGAGTTTGCTTTGAAACATTAGCGAGAGCCTAGTTTAACACTACGCGACAGTGACGTCGACAGTGACGTCGTTGTCTTATAAAAGTATTGTCACCTAATAAACGTAAGTGTCCGTGGCCGCGCGGTAGCGCGTAGGTCTTGCAGTCAAGAGTAGTTTTGAAGCGTGACATCGAACCCAAGCTTTTGCTTCTAAAAAATAAATAAAGTATATATATTATGTACAGTACAGAATATACATGTTTTCTGTACATCATATTATTATGATACA